>CAXHTJ010001280.1:0-210401 GCA_964019445.1 Populus tremula | reverse complement strand
AACACAAATCAGCCTACAACATCAACACCAACAACAAACTTACTCAAAAGAGTATGGAAAACTTACCTCAAAGACATCAAGAAGGCGAATGATGTTGGGGTGATTGAGCGAAGACAAGAAATTAAGCTCACAATCTAAGCAGTTCCTCAAATTCTTGTTGAGTTTAGAGAGATAAACTTGCTTCACTGCCACTTCCCCCCCTGTTATTTTGTTCTCTGCTTTCCATACTGTGGAAAAAGAGTTTTCACCTAGTTTTGATTTCAGGATGTAGTTTCCGATTGTGTGAGATTCTGAGAGGTTCTTTGTTGCTTCAAGATCCATTTCTGTTGGTTTTGGATGGTTCGACAAAGAGTACTGAAAACGTTGTAGTACTATTTTGCCTTGGATTTTTGTTCTTCTGTTTTTGTCATATGTCTGTTTGTGAACGTGGCAGAGGTAAAGAGATGAGAGTCTAGATTTTCTTTATCGATAAATTATATTTTAGGCACTGTGGCTCGTGCTATACAGATTATTTTTTTGAACAAACTTATTTTTTAATAAAAAAAAATTAATTATGAATTATGAGAATAATATTTTTTTAAAATTAAATAATAACAGTTAATTGCTTGAAATAACATATTAAAATCTCATTCTAATTAAGGAAATAATCACAGTTTGATTAAAGCACAAAAAAAAAATATTTTTTCTTCATTTTCTTTCTTGGCCAAAAACTCACTCTCATTTTTTTTTTTTTTTGTATATGTTAGCTTTCACTCTTAAAAATAAATCGAAGTAGTTTTTTATACATAGTCATTTATAATGCTTAAAAGACTTTAAATCTTTTTTCCATTTTTTTCTTAGTTTATATCAGTTATGACAAAAAAAAATAATTAAAGCCAATAATTCTCCCCCTTTCTATTCATTTAGGGGCTCTATCAAGCCTCCTTATCTTATCTTCTACACAACTCAAAATTCTCTTTCAGTAAAACCTTGGTTATCATATCCGATATATTTTCATTATTATAGATTTTCTCAACAACAAAGTATTTTATCTCTATAAAATCTTGAATTCATTAATAATCAATCTTAATATGCTTTAATCAAAAATAAAAAATAAAATACTTATTAAGATGGATTATTCTCAAATTATTATATCACAACACAAAGTTCTATTACTTAAACTGTCTTGGAGCTTACTTTAACCTATAAATACTCTTTTTCAACTTATAAATTAGTTTAATTTTTACTTCAAACCATTTAGATTATTTTATATATATATTCTCATTGAAGTCACCATGAAGCTTTTTAACTTTAAGATTCAAACAGTAGTTATACCCAGCATAACATGCATTAAAGACATCTTGATTATGAGTGAAAAGATTTTCTCTAAATAAATATCCTAATTAAAACCTTTTATAAATAATCTTGTTTTATACCTAGGTTATGAGAGATTTTCTTCAATTTTTAACATGATCATTTATTTTTTAAAAGAAAAAAACCTTGTAAAAGGGTTCTAATTAATAAATAGAAAAAACAATAATAACTCTGAATTTTAATTTATCATCATTACAAGTCTTCCCTCTTCCATATAGAATGTGTTTATATAGATATCAAGAAATTAAACCCTAGTATTCTAAACTAAATATATAGTAAGAACCTAATAAAATATTTTTAATAATAACAATAACAACAACAACATATTCTAGAAATCGATAATAATAATAATAATAATAATAATAATAATAATAATGATAAAATTTTAAATGTAAGAAATTACAAACAAACAAGTAAACTTTCCTTTTTCCTACACAACATCATATAATTTGTCAAACAATATGCTTCAGTTACACTATTTTCTCGTTAGATCTTCGTTGTTTCAAAATACTCTTTTATGATGGTGACTATTCTGACGAGACATAGTGTATAGTTTTTCTATTTTCATACAAGATTAATTCCTCAAAGTATAACACTTACCTTCTGTTTATATAATTTCTTGATGGTGTAAGCAACTAAACGTCTTTCTTTCTGATATCCAACTTTAGCTGTCAGACGTATGAAGGTGGTATTGCAGGAGAATCAGGTCACCTTTACACACAAAAGTTGCCTCTAACTATGTGTTCTCTTTTAAATTTATTCTAATTTTGCCTGAATCCCAACACAATACAGGTATCATCTGAGGATCCCAGTCTCAATGTCAGGGCTCTAAGTGAAAATCCTGATTTTTAACCTGGATTAATCCCAATACAAACTGGCCATAGCCTTGGCAAGTGTTTTTCCAAGTATTATGGTGTTAGTTGAATTACCTGGGGGCTAGTATGGTGTCATCCAGCCTTTACAACAGAGAAAGTTGTTGTAACCCATTTTTGGGTCCCTCTGAAAAATAAAATAAATAGCCAAAAGAGGTTAGAAAAATAACCGGAGGCAGAAGCGCCCGGAAAACAGTCAGAAAATTGGTCAAGGAATTTAAAAATACAAGGATTGAATTTTTGACAGTATATTCTTGAAGGATGAAAGCCCTATTGAGAAGAAAAATTGATTTTTAGGGAGAAAAGCCCAAATTTGGATTTTTATGGACTTAATTGGATTTTTATGGACTTAATTGGATTTTATTGAATTTATAGAAGATTTGATTCCAAGAAAAATTGATTTTTAAGTCAATTTGGGCTTTAATTTGGAGAAATTTAAGTTCTGGGGCCAAAATATTTTTTAGGAATTTATTGGGTCAAATCAGGGGCTCAATTTGCATAAAAATTGAAGTTTAAGGGCCAATTAAGGACTTAATTGAGAAAATCCGAAACCAGGGACCAAATTGGAAGAGGCGCGTAAATGGAGGGGCTGCTATTTTTTCGGTTCAGGGGCCTAATTGAAGAAATTGAAAGTTTATTAATCAATTGAGGGCTAAATTGCATAAATCAGATGCCAAGGACCAAAATGAAAAAGGCGGCCAACAAGAAGGGCGGGGACCGAATTTGGACTGATTTGAAGTTTGGCCACTTAAATGAAACGGCGCGTTTTATTCAAAACGACGCCGTTTCATATACAAAAAAAAAAAAAAAAAAAAGAAAAAAAAAAAAGGGGAAGGCAGAACGGTGTCGTTTTGAACGACACTGTTCATCATCTCCTTCCCCCCCCGTTTGTAGCAGAACAGAAGGTAAAATTTTTTGAAAAAATCTCCCGCGTCTCTCTCTCTCCTCGCCCCCACCACCACCACCGAAAGAACCGACCAGCCATGCGTGATTGAAGGCGCACTAACCACGGTCCCCTACCCGTGCTCCCCCTATAAATAAAGAAGAAAAACCGAAGAGAAAAAAAAAGAAAAACCGAAAGACCCGAAGAGAGAAAGAGAGAGAGAGTGACCCGAAGAGAGAGAGAAGAACAGAACCAAACCAAGAAGAAGGAAACCGAAACAAAACCAAAACCGAACCGAGAATAGGTAGCCACCCCCAACGAAAAAAAAAACGAAGGAGAAGGGAGGAAGAAGAATTTTTTCGCCACTGAAACAGCAGCAACGCCGCCCGAAACCGCCATCCACGAGCCGCGCCACCGTAGCCCCGCCAGCCAACCACCGTCTCCAGCCTCGCCAGGTACGTTCCCTCCCCTGCATTTTTTTTTCTTCTCTCGTCTTCTGCTAATTCTCATCTCCTGCATGCAGATTTGTGCTGCATGCAGGAGACGGGGGGAAAATTAATTCCCCCCGTTATATTTTATATATGGGCCAGAAGGGTTCCGGCCCAACCCAGCGGTCTGGGCCGGGTCCGGCCCAACCCAGCGGTCTGGGCCGGGTCCGGCCCAACCCAGCGGTCTGGGCCTGGTCCGGCCCAGACCAAGTTGTGTTTTTGGGCCGACTTCGGCCCAGTAACCTTTCTTGGGCCGAGATCGGCCCAGTAACCTTTCCTGGGCCGAGGTCGGCCCAGTTACCTTTCCTGGGCCGAGGTCGGCCTAGTTACCTTTCCTGGGCCGAGGTCGGCCCAGTCACTGTGGGGCTGAGCCCGGCCCAATCAGTTGGGCCGGCCCAGCCCCTTAATAATTAATATATAATTATATTATATTATTATATTATATATATATGTGTATATGTTATATATATATATAAAATATTTGTAAAAAATCTAAAAAAAATCTAAAAAAAAATATTGTTGTTTTCCTTTCATGTATATATATTTTTAAGGGTGGGTTTGTATTTATTTTATATACTGTGGAGGTATAGATTCAGTATTTAAAATATCTGATTTTCGTCGTAGCACCCGAAATTTTCCAAAGATAAAATTTTTTTTTTGCTTTCAAAAATTTCTAAAATTCCTAAAAAATATTGTGAATTTTTCCGCATATTTTTTTTTTATGACTTAATATTAGTTTGTATTTTTATTTTGTGGAGATACAAATTCAATATTAAAAATACCTGATTTCGTCAAAAAAAAAATAATATTGTTAAAAAAAAAAAAATATTTTTCTTGCGTGTTGCATACGGCCAATACTCTAACATGTTTTGAAATTCTTTTTAAAAAAAATATATTGGAAGCTTCGAAAGTGTGTTTTCGCATAGATTTCTTAAACACAAATTATTTTCTTGCATTTTTGGATTTTACAACATGTTTGTAAAATTCCAAAGGGTATTGGCCAATATTCCAAAAACTATAAAAATCTTATTTTTGGAAAAGGAATTTATTTATTATTCACCGCTAATGTTTGGATAAAGAAATCCTTAAAAGGATGAATATCCAAAATATTATGGGAATAATAAATCCGCACACATTCTTGAAAGAAGCCTTGATTATAATCGAGGACATTTCAAAATTAAATTTAATTTTTTTTTTTTCTTTCCACGATTTATGAGTCACAAACTTTTGAAATACTAAGGGAAAAATGAGCTTTAAAGCACATGGAATCTCCTTAGATTTCTATCCAAAATCAATTGACGAGCCTAAAAATAACACCATAGCAATTATAAGAGCAAACCAAACACCAAGCAGCTTACCTTAGGTAGGGCGTACTAGGGGTGCTAATACCTTCCCTTTACGCAACCAGTCCCTTGCCTTAGAATCTCTGAAAGACCAGTTAGGGTTCCTAGTGACCAAAATACTAGGTGGCGACTCCAAAGAACCAAATCAGCAAAACGGAACAAAACGAAAGTCGCCAGTCGAATGTCGCAAAAACCAACTTTTTTATTATTTTTTTGGGGGGTGCGACAGGATGGCGACTCCACTGGGGACCCTTGGACTAAGCTTGATTTGTTTGTTTGTTTATGTTATGTGTTATTGGTTGTTTTTTTATTATTTATTATGATGCTTTGTTTAAAAGCTTTAGCATATATCTTTACATTCTATCATACATGGCATAGTCATGCATCACTTTATATTGTTATTATGTTTTGGAGTGCACACACATGTAACTTTAAGTTTAAGTGGGGGACTAGCAGCTTGCCTTATGACTTGAGTCAAGGTTTAAGTTTGTGTAAACCCCAACTCTTTGCTGAGTGTTTAGACTGATTGTGATTGGTACACGTACCATCCCACTATCTGCTAGACCTCCATATCGCCTTTACGAAGGCTGATCACTGGAACAGCAAGAGACCCTCTTTTAGAGACCCATTAGTAAACCTACCCTATGTCTCACATAGAGAAATTAGAACCTATCCTTAGGGTGTATGTTCCAACATATCTTTTGCATCCAAACAAAGTCTAAACCCCAATGCATTTTGAATTGCAGGTCTTGTGAACGAAATGGCCATCATCACTAAATCTTCCATCTTAGAATATGGAAAAAATTCTGAACTGTCACAATTGACTGAAGGAGACTGCCTTAGAAGCGATGCTAAGAAGATGTCACCAATCAAGAACCTGAATTGCGTATTGAATGAGGTGAACAAGTTAACACTCATTTTCAGAATGTGGATAAAGATGCATTTTTTAGGAAATACGGACGTTTGATGGAAATTGCAAAGGTAGAAGTTTTAAGCCCAGCTGTGCGAGCTTTAGTTCATTTTTGGGATCCAGACTACCGATGTTTTTCCTTTGGAAGCATAGACTTGTGCCCCACGGTTGAGGAATATGGATTGTTGACCGAGTTTCCCAACGACCTGTATCGGATTTATTCTCCTTTAAGATCCGACAAGATCATCCCTGAACTGTCAAAGCTGCTCAGAATCTCCAACTTGGAAAAGTTTCAAGAGAAGAATGGTACCGGTTTGAAATGGAGGATGTTAGAATTGGAAAAGAAGTCAGGAGTAGAAAAAGAGAGATTGATTGCCCTAGGTATATTTGGCCTTGTGTTGTTCCCAAGTCAGATTGGTTTAGTGAGTTTGGAGGCCGCTGCTGCTTATGTGGAGTATGAGAATACACGAATCAATCCAGTGGCTGCTATTTTAGCCGAAACAATTTTGACACTTAACCATTGTAGGAGGGCCGGAAAAGGAGCAATGAGATGCTGCACGCAACTGTTGTATATTTGGATGGTTAGCCATATCGAGACAAAGAAACCTGTCTTCAATAATTTTTGGTGGTTCACCCAAAAACCCCTCAAGTTAGTAGAAGAAGAAGAATGGGGAGATCTAGACAACCAGGGTTGGGTTGATAAATTAGAAGGTTTACCTAATAGCGAGTTTAAGTGGAGGGCCCCATGGGTAACGTCAGTAAAGGTCCTAATGAGTTGTGGACAAAGGCGTTGGGTACCATTGGTGGGGATCACGGGTTATGTGAGTTATGCTCCTGCCTTAGTGGTAAGACAACTTGGGGGCATGCAGTTCATTCCCAGGACTATGGGAATTGCTCAATTCTCTGGTTTGTTCAAAGATCCCATGGCAGAAGAGGTTTTGGAGATCATCAAGCAAGATTGGAAGCATCTAGTATTGGTGGAGATAGAAGGGTTAAGAGATCCAAGTGTGAGCGAAGGATATGTAAAATGGAGAGACTCAGCCACCCCTCGCGTAGAAGCTAAATCTCCTCAAAAATGTAGCGGAGCCTATTAAGAGAAAAAGGGTGAACATTGAAGATGATTCAGCTGCTTCAGCCATGCCTTGTGTAGAAGTCAAATCTTCTCCAACTGAAGAGGAGCCTATCAAGAGAAAGAGAGTTAGTAATGAAGAAGACTTGAGAAGGCAAGTGGAGAAACTACGAATAGAATTGAGCAAGAGCAGAAAAGACAAAGCAATGTTGGAAGAAATGATGCTAGAACAGGATAAAATGAGAACATTTCTAGATGAGCAAATTCAGTCTAGAGATGAGAAAATAACAAAGCTGGAGCTAAAATTGGTTGAGGAGAAGATTGCTAAGGAAGGAAGTGAGAAGGAGCTTAAAGGGATGAGTTTGGATTGGATGCAAAGTTGCTCTGAACTTCAAGCAATGGAGATGGACTTTAGTGATTGCCAAGAAAGTGCAGAATATTACCAAGAAAAATTTGCACAAGTGCAATTTGAGCTGATGGATAGGATTAGGAAGTATGAGGATTTGAATAAGAAGTATATGGAATTGGAAAGCGAAAAGGGAGGATTCGAGGATGTTAAAGCAGAGTTAGCAGTCAAGAAGAATGAGATAAAAGTCATGAGGATAAAGCTTGACAAAGAACGGGAAAAGTCGAAGTATTTAGACGAAAAGCTAGTAGCAACGGAGAAGCACAAAGATCAAATCGACGCCAACAACACTGCTTTAAACAGAACCAACATGTTGCTCATAGAAAAAATGACCAAAACAGATGAGCAAATGGACGAAGCTGCTGCACATGCTCGAATGGTCAGAATCAATTCGCGGAATGTGGGGGGAGACATCATTCGCTATCGCCGAAGCCTAGCTGAAACCGATGCCTTTCTAGGGAAGATTGAGAACCGTGGTTTTGCTTTCTTACCTTTGGCCAAAGAGTTTAGGGAGGAAAGGGATTAGCATGTTGTATTTCTTTTATTTCTAAATGTATTTTTATCCAAGCATTAATGAAAAGGGCGTTGACCCATCTTCTTATGCAAAAATCTGTCTCTTGGTGAACATGATTCAAGCAAACGACTCGAAAGGCAGAACTCCTATCAAAGCAATGTGACAAGAGAAGGCTTATAATGTGATGGTTGTTATTCGTTCACAAAAAAGGATGCATCCATACCCAATAAAGCATGCATCCATCACAATCATACATTTTCTCATACATCTATGCATGCATTTGCAGATTAAGAAACATAGGTCCCCCTCCTAGAATCCACAACACTCGACAAAGAGCAAGAATGGAAAACGAAGGAAGGTCACAACCAGAATCTCAGTACCAAAGAGAACTCGAAGGAGTTCGGAATGATGTGGCGCACTTAACAAGTATGTTAGAGCAATTATTAAGAGCCAGAGATGGAGAGGGAACATCTACTCAACCTAATGAAGCACCAGCAGCAGCTCAAATTCCTGTCGCACCTATAAACATAGGGGCAAACACACCAACTAAGCAGAGTCCTGCCCGGCCCATCCAAATCCCTATTACAATGGATTTAACAAACGAAGATCCACATGACTTTAAATTCTCTAATCATGAAGGAGATGATAAGTGGACTGCCCTAGAAGAGAGGCTAAGGGCAATTGAAGGAAATGATTTGTTTGACCCAATTAGGGCCGCTGAGGTATGTTTAGTACCTAATATCGTTATCCCAAAGAAGTTTAGAGTGCCGAAGTTTGTTAAGTATACTGGGATGGAATGCCCGAAGACCCATCTCCGCTCCTACTATAACAAAATGGCAGAGGTTATCCAAGACGATAAAATGTTAAAAATACTTCTTCCAGGATAGTCTGACCGGATCGACCCTCAGTTGGTATATGAGGTTAGACAATGTTAGGATCAGGAAGTGGACGGACTTGGGTGACGCTTTCCTGAAGCAATACAAGTTTAATCTAGAGATTGCTCCTGATAGGACCAGTCTGATCAGCATGGAGAAAGGAAGTCAAGAGTCCGTGAGGGCTTATGCTCAAAGGTGGCGAGACCAAGCTATCAATGTGCAACCTCCGCTGATAGAGACAGAAATGGTGACTTTGTTTGCCAATACTTTCAAGGCTCCATACTATGAACACCTTATGGGTAGTTCAGCACAACATTTCTATGATGTCGTGCGGATCGCCGAGAGGATTGAACAAGGGATCCGAAGGGAGAATTGCAGAACCTCTAGAGAAGAGAGGTTTCATTGGAAGGAAGAAAGAAATTGAGGTGAACAACCTAGAAAGAGAAGCAAAAACTATCAAATACCTACCCCCGAGTCACTAGTATTAACTTTTCCAAACCCCCCACTCCAAACCAGCCCAATCAGTAAAATTCCCAGCAAATAACCACACAATTACCAAAGAAAGGATAAGCAACCATCAGAAGAACAACTACCTCCTTTACCAATAACCTTGAAAGAGTTGTATGCCAAGCTGTTGAGTATTGGGCAGATAGCTCCCCTACCCATACCACCTATGCAGCCACCTTTCCCTGCCTGGTACAACCCCGAGGTAACTTGTGAATACCATGCTGGTCACGCAGGCCATAGCATTGAGTCTTGCTTTGCTTTTAAAAGAAAGGTGTTGCAACTGATCAAAGTGGGATGGGTCACTTTTGAGGATTCCAATCAGAATTCAAACCCTTTACCTAAACATGTTGATGGTAGGGGAGGAGTGAATACCATGGAGATTGGTAGCAAAAAGAGGGTGTTGAAAGTGACCATGGCCAAGCTATACTGATGTTGGTACAGTCTGGACATTTGGAAGAAACGACTGAGTACTGCACAGGGGAAAGTAACTTTTGCCCTTTCCATAAAAAGGAAGGGCATCACATTGATGAATGCAGTGAATTTCATCAAAAAGTTGCAAGAATGCTGGCTCTAGGAGAGTTGAGGATTGAGGACATAAGTGACAATGAAGAGGTAGGATGATAGAGAAATGTAGAATCCAATCAACAGCTAATGGTCGCTCAAAACTGGTATTAACTAGGCCCTCCTATGCAAGCAAAGTAAACTATGGAGCGATGCCTGGAGATTATGGTTATACCTCGAATATTGAAGCTCCTTTGCCGCTGTTCGAGCGGAGATAAGTGGGCTAACTCGGAGTGGTCGTTGTTACACACCTGAAGAGCTAGAAAGACAAAGAAAGGCTAAAGGCAAGGAGGTGCTGGACCTCGATAAAGAGTTTGAGGTGAATAAACCTGTGACTGAGGAAGAAACCAATGAGTTCTTGAAACTGATGAAGCATAGTGAGTACAGTATAGTGGATCAGTTGAAGAAAACCCCTGCTAAGATCTCCATCATGTCTTTAATACTCAACTCGGAGCCACATCGTAATGCTTTGCAAAAAGTATTGAATGAGGCCTATGTGCCCCAAGATATCGAGCAAAAGACTATGGAACATCTAGTAGGGAGGATCCATGCTGCCAATTACTTGTATTTCACGGAAGATGAACTCGATGCTGAAGGAACTGGACATAACAAGCCCTTGTATGTCACGGTCCGATGCAAGGATTGCCTCGTCGGCAAGGTTCTCATTGATAACGGCTCGGCCCTGAATGTGTTACCAAGGCATGTGCTGGATGAAATGCCAATAGATCCCTCACATATGCAACCCAGTGTGATAACGGCAAGAGCATATGATGGCTCATCAAGGCCAGTTGTAGGGTCAATTGATGTTGAACTAGCTGTGGGTCCACAAGTCTTTCTAGTAACCCTTCAAGTGATGGATATCCACCCTTCCTATAGCATGTTGTTAGGGGAGGCCATGGATACATTCTGCGGGAGCTGTCACCTCTTCGCTACATCAATGTTTAAAGTACATTGCCAACGGTGTCCTGGTTACTGTTAAGGCTGAGGAGACTATATCGATGGTAAGAAATGTGGCGGTTCCATTCATTGAAGCAGAAGATTGTAGGGACGGAAACCTTCATGCATTTGAGATTGTGAATACCGAGTGGGTGCCCGAGAACACTGTGTTGAGGAAGCCAGAAATCTCTGAAGCCACTAAAATGGCCGCTAAAATCTTTTTGAAAAACAAAATTCCTTTCCCATACGATATGGAGCAAAGAAGGCCTGAATGGAGGGGTATAATCAAATTGAAAGCTGCAGAACAGAGGTTTGGGCTTGGATATAAGCCCAAGAAAGAGGATTATAAACGAGCTGCTGGTGCAAGAAGGGAGAAGAGAATGGCTAGGATGGAAGGAAGGAAGCCTGTAGAAGAAAACTTAGCCATCCCTCCAATCAGGATTTCATTTCCAAAGGCCGCATATGTGATACAACCTGATGGGGGACATGGAGACCTCTTTCAAAATCTTTCTTCAATGAACATAAACACTCTGGAGGAAAATCAAGTCAAGGACATTGCTGAGAAAATCGAGTCCGAAAGGAGGATTGAAGAGCTGCCACAATTGACCATCCACACTTTGGAAGAAGTCACCGTCAAGACTTTTGTCCGGAAGCTAGCCGAAGGGGAGAAGTTCCAGAATTGGGAGACCCAAGAAGCTCCATTGGTTTTTAAAATGTAATCAACAATGATGGTTGGATTATATTTTTATCTATGTGTTTTTCTTTTTCTGTTTTGTTTTTGACAATCGAGGCTCAAGATGTCAATGGATTTTATTTTGTTGTGAGCCAATCTTTTATTTTTAATGAGATCATGCATTTTCAAAATTCATCTTGATGTCTTACTATGCATTTACACATCACTTTCCGCTTTCAGGAACTCTGAAAGCGGATCCTCCACAACAACACCTGCACTTTACATTGAGAATGAATGGCCAAAATTTAAAGAATACATAGTGGCTGTAGAAGATGAGGAATGGGAAAGAGGAAAACATATGGGAATTCACAAAATTAATAGAACAACACGAACAGGCTTGGAGGCCCGCTAAAGAGGAACTGGAAACCATAAATGTAGGCAATGAAGAAGTCAAGCGAGAGCTGAAGATAGGGACTTTGATCACCCCCGAAGCAAAGGAAGAGTTGATTGCACTGCTCAAGGATTATGTGGATGTCTTTGCCTGGTCCTACGAGGATATGCCTGGTCTGGATACGGACATTGTGGTGCATAGGATACCACTGATGGAAGGGTGCAAGCCGATTAAGCAGAAGTTAAGGAGAACTCATCCGGAGGTCTTAATCAAAGTAAAGGCGGAAATTGAAAAACAATGGGACGCTGGTTTTTTGGAAGTAGTGAAGTATCCACAATGGGTGTCAAACATAGTGGTGGTACCCAAAAAGGAAGGTAAAATCAGAGTTTGCGTGGACTTTAGGGATTTAAACCGGGCTAGCCCTAAAGATAATTTCCCTTTACCACACATAGATATGTTAGTTGATAATGCAGCACGCAGCTCCACATATTCCTTCATGGATGGGTTTTCAGGCTACAATCAGATAAGAATGGCGCCAGAGGATAGGGAGAAGACAACCTTTATAACACCATGGGGAACCTTTTGCTACAAAGTCATGCCATTTGGTTTAAAGAATGCCGGGGCCACTTACCAAAGGGCTATGGTGACTTTGTTTCACGACATGATGCACAAAGAGATTGAAGTATACGTGGATGACATGGTTGCTAAATCTAAAGAGGGAGAGAATCATGTCCAAGTATTGAAGAAATTATTTGAAAGATTAAGGAAATATAAGTTGAGGCTTAACCCATCAAAGTGCCTCATTCGGGGTGAAATCCGGTAAGCTGTTGGGGTTTGTGGTGAGTGACAAAGGGATAGAAGTGGATCCTGAAAAAGTAAAAGCTATTCAATCTATGCCACCCCCCAAGACTGAGAAGGAGGTGAGAGGTTTCTTAGGAAGGTTGAATTACATCGCTCGGTTTATATCCCATTTAACCGCGACTTGTGACCCGATCTTTCGTTTGTTGAGGAAGAAGAACCCTGGAATATGGAATGAAGAGTGTGATAAAGCTTTTGAGAAAATCAAGCAGTACTTGCTAAATCCACCTCTGCTTGTTCCTCCCGTACCAGAAAGGCCATTGATTTTATACCTAACAGTAACCGAAACAGCAATGGGATGTGTGCTTGGGCAACATGATGAAACCGGAAGAAAGGAAAGGGCCATTTATTACCTAAGCAAGAAGTTCACGGAATATGAGTCTAGGTATACTGTGATTGAGAAGCTGTGCTGCGCACTAGCCTGGGCTACAAAGAGATTACGTCAGTATATGTTGTATCACACTACATGGTTAATTTCCAAGTTAGACCCATTAAGGTACATTTGTGAGAAAGCCTTATCTATCTAGCCGAATTGCAAGATGGCAAGTTCTTTTGGCTGAGTATGACATAGTGTATATGACAAGGAAAGCCGTGAAAGGGAGTGTTATTGCCGATCACCTGGCTGACCATGCTATGGAAGATTATGAGCCGTTAAACTTTGACTTTCCAGATGAAGATGTGTTTGCAATTGAGGAAGAGAAATCAGATTGGTGGGTTATGTACTTTGATGGTGCTGTAAATGTATGTGGTAACGGAGCGGGGGCAGTGATAATCTCTCCTGATAAGAAGCAGTATCCGGTTTCAGTTAAGCTGCAGTTCGGGTGCACCAACAACACGGCTGAGTATGAAGCTTGCATTCTTGGTTTAGAGGCTGCTTTAGAGATGAACATAAGAAAGATAGATGTGTATGGAGATCAATGCTGATCATTTGCCAAGTAAAAGGAGAATGGCAAACCAAAGAAGAGAAGTTAAGGCCTTACCAAGAATACCTGTCTAGCTGCTAAAGAATTTGAGGAAATAGAGTTCACCCATCTGGGAAGGGAAGGGAACCAGTTTGCAGATGCTTTGGCCACACTAGCATCTATGGCCAAGATAGACTTTGGGCACAAGGTACAGCCAGTACACATCAATATCAGAAATAACCCCGCTCATTGTTGCTCAGTCGAAAGAGAAGTGGATGGAAACCCGTGGTACTATGATATCAAGAATTTCATCCAAAACCAGGCATATCCCATGGGGGCATCTAAAATCGACAAGAAGACCTTGAGAAGATTGGCAATGGATTTTTATCTTGATGGGGAGATTTTGTATAAGAAATCATCTGACGGGACTTTGTTGAGATGTTTGGATGAATTTGAGGCAAAAAGCACAGTACGGGAAGTCCATGAAGGGATTTGCTCAACTCATGCTAGTGGACCCATGATGGCCAGGAAGATACAAAGAGCCGGGTACTTTTGGATGACATTAGAGAAGGATTGTATTGATTATGTCCGGAAATGTCATAAGTGCCAAGTATACAGTGACAAAATCAATGCTCCTCCGGCTCCTCTGTTTAATTTAACATCTCCATGGCCTTTCGCGATGTGGGGAATTGATGTGATTGGACCGGTAAATCCAAAAGCCAGCAATGGTCATAGGTTTATTCTCGTGGCTATCGACTACTTCACAAAATGGGTAGAAGCTGGGTCATTTGCTCATGTGACGCAAAAAGTGGTGAAGAGATTTATTGAGAAAGATTTGATATGTCGGTATGGTCCACCAGAGAAGATTATAACGGATAATGCCCAAAAATTTCAACGGCAAGATGATAATAGAGCTCTGCACTAAATGGAAAATCAAGCATTCCAATTCTTCGCCATATAGGCCAAAGATGAACGGTGCGGTAGAAGCTGCTAACAAGAATGTCAAAAAGATTATTCAGAAGATGGTAGTCACCTATAAGGATTGGCATGAGATGTTGCCATTTGCCCTTCATGCATATCGCACCGCAGTTCGAACCTCAACAGGAGCCACCCCGTACATGTTGGTATATGGAATGGAGGCGGTGATGCCTTTAGAAGTGGAAATCCCATCATTGAGAGTGTTGTTAGACTCTGAGCTGGAAGAGGTAGAATGGGCAAAGGTTAGATATGAACAGTTGAATCTGATCAGTGAAAAGAGGATAGCCGCGATCTGTCATCATCAACTCTACCAAAGAAGGATGGCTAAATCATATGACAAGAAGGTTCGACCTCGAGGATTCCACGAAGGAGATCTTGTACTAAAGAAAATATTACCTTTACCTGGAGAAGATCAGAGTAAATGGGCACCTAACTACGAGGGGCCGTACGTGGTGAGGAAAGCATTCTCAGGAGGAGCTTTGTTACTGTCTAGAATGGATGGAGAAGATCTAGCTAGGCCTGTGAATTCCGACTCTGTAAAGAAATACTACGCTTGATGTATTTCGTAATTTCCCGTTCAATAAAATAAATTTCGGCCATGAATTCTCTTTGTAAAGAGTCCTTTTATATATATATATATATATACATATGATCTCATAACATTTGAAATCTTTCGTTTAAAAGAACTTTTTTTGCATGACTAAGAAGATGACTCCATCAATTGGTGAACCAAATCAAATCTACTTGACATATAGTTGCACATCACACTAGGGGGCAAAAGGTGCACGATATGCACATAAGGGTCCAAGTAAACCCAAGCCCAAAAGGGATATCATAATAAAAACTTCTAAAAAAGCATCTTTTATAAAATTTGCTAATTGAATCAAAAGTTTCAGTTTTCATGAACAAAACCAATTTTTTCCTTTGGCGCAAAACTCAATGGAGCAAGAAAGGGCCCCATAAGGAACCAAAGATCTCTTCACTAAAAGGACATGAAGGATATTTCGGTTCATGAGAAAAGCTTGAAACAAGAGCAAAGAGGTTTACGACGAAAGGGGGACCTATGTTTCCAAGATAGGTAACAAAAACATACATGCATATTAACCATAATATATTGCTTTCAACATTTGTCAGATCGGGATTTCATCACCATTTCTCAGGAAGTGCGTTTTCTAACCCTACCTCTTTTCGAGTGCGCTGTTTGAGCCCTCACTTTTTGGGTAGTGCGTTTTCTAACCCTACCTCTTTTCGAATGCGCGTTTGAGCCCTCACTTCTCGGGTAGTGCGTTTTCTAAACCCTACCTCTTTTCGAGTGCGCCTTTGAGCCCTCACCAAATTTTTGGGTAGGTCACCCATTACAACGCAACCATTTTCTCCATATTTTTATCTGGGTAGGTCACCCAAAGAATGAGACCACTCTTCACATTTTTCCTTGGGCAGGTCACCCATCACAATGAGACCATACTTTTCTGGGTAGGTCACCCATAAGAATGAGACCATTCTCCATTTTTTTTATCTGGGTAGGTCACCCATAAGAATGAGGCCATTCCTTCCCCTGGGTAGGTCACCCAAAGAATGAGACCACTCTTCCTTTTTCTGGGCAGGTCACCCATCACAATGAGACCATATTTTCTGGGTAGGTCACCCATAAGAATGAGACCATTCTCCATTTTTTTTTTCTGGGTAGGTCACCCATAAGAATGAGGCCATTCCTTCCCCTGGGTAGGTCACCCAAAGAATGAGACCACTCTTCCTTTTTCTGGGTAGGTCACCCATCACAATGAGACCATATTTTCTGGGTAGGTCACCCATAAGAATGAGACCATTCTCCATTTTTTTTTTTCTGGGTAGGTCACCCATAAGAATGAGGCCATTCCTTTATCTGGGTAGGTCACCCAAAGAATGAGCCACTCTTCCTTTTTCTGGGTAGGTCACCCATCACAATAAGACCATATTTTCTGGGTAGGTCACCCATAAGAATGAGACCATTCTCCATTTTTTTTACCTGGGTAGGTCACCCATAATAATGAGGCCATTCTTTCCCCTGGGTAGGTCACCCAAAGAATGAGACCACTCTTTCTCTTTTCCACTCGGGCAGGTCACCCATCATAATGAGACCACATACACATTTTTTGTATTGATTATGAGTAAAGGAATCGCCAGATGGGATTCCAGGTTAAAGGAGATCACTAGATAGGATCTCGGATGGATTTCCATGTTGATCAAACTAAAATAAGAATTCAGAGGATCGCTGGATAAGGATCTCGAGATGACTAAGTTTCGATCATGGTTTTTTGGGGCAAGGAGGATTGTTATAAAGGAAAGTTTCAGATCAATCAAGCTTCGACCAGATCAGTTTCGGGAGTTCCGTTTTGGGTTTATCTTTATAACACTTACTGCGCAAAACCCATGCTCCGTAAGTATTATAAAGAGGGGGCATCTGTTGTAACCCATTTTTGGGTCCCCATGAAAAATAAAATAAATAGCCAAAAGAGGTTAGAAAAATAACAGGAGGCAGAAACGCTCGGAAAATAGTCAGAAAATTGGTCAAGGAATTTAAAAATACAAGGATTGAATTTTTGACAGTATATTCTTGAAGGATGAAAGCCCTATTGAGAAGGAAAATTTGAATTTTGAGGAGAAAAGCCCAAATTTGGATTTTTATGGACTTAATGGATTTTTATGGACTTAATTGGATTTTTATTTGAATTTATAGAAGATTTGATTGCAAGAAAAATTGATTTTTAAGTCAATTTGGGCTTTAATTTGGAGAAATTTAAGTTCTGGGGCCAAAATATATTTTTTAGGAATTTATTGGGTCAAATCAGGGGCTCAATTGCATAAATATTGAAGTTTAAGGGCCAATTAGGGACTTAATTGTGAAAATCCGAAACCAGGGACCAATTTGGAGAAGGCGCAAAGATAGAGGGGCTGTTTGGAATTGTTTCAGGGGCTTAATTGAAGAAATTGGAAGTTTATTGATCAATTAGGGGCTCAATTGCATAAATCAGAGGCCAAGGACCAAAGTGAAAAAGGCGGCCAACAAGAAGGGCGGGGACCGAATTTGGAGGACTGATTTGAAGTTTGGCCATTTAAATGAAACGGCGCGTTTTATTCAAAACGACGCCGTTTCATATACAAAAAAAAAAAAAAAAAGGAAAGCAGAACGGTGTCGTTTTGAACGACACTGTTCATCATCTCCTTCCCCCCCCGTTTTAGCAGAACAGAAGACAAAAATTTTGAAAAAAAAAACTCCCGCGTCTCTCTCTCTCCTCGCACCCACCACCACCACCGAAAGAGCCGACCAGCCATGCGTGATTGAAGGCGCACTAACCATGGTCCCCCACCCGTGCTACCCCTATAAATAAAGAAGAAAAAAAAAAGGTGAGACCCGAAGAGAGAAGGAGAGAGAACGACCCGAAGAGAGAGAGAAGAACAGAAACAAACCGAGAAGAAGGAAACCGAAACCAAAAAACCAAAACCAAACCGAGAACCGACAGCCACTGAGAACGAAAAAAAACGAAGGAGAAGGGAGGAAGAAGAATTTTTCGCCACTGAAACAGCAGCAACGCCGCCCGGAGCCGTCGTCCACGAAGCCACGCCACCGTAGCCCCGCCAGCAACCACCGTCTCCAGCCTCGCCAGGTAGCTCTCCCCCTGCATTGTTTTTTTTCTTCTCTTCGTCTTCTGTTAATTTTCGTCTCCTGCATGCAGAATTGTTCTGCATGCAGGGACGGGGGGAAATTAATTCCCCCCGTATGTTTTATCTTCTGGGCCAGACCGGTTCTGGCCCAGAAACATGTATTGGGCCAGAAGGATTCTGGCCCAACCCGGCGGTCTGGGCCGCGTCCGGCCCAGACCAAGTTGTTTTTTTTTTGGGCCGAGATCGGCCCAGTTACTCCTTGGGCCGAGATCGGCCCAGTCACTGTGGGGCTGAGCCCGGCCCAGTCAGTTGGGCCGGCCCAGCCCCTTAATAATTAATATATAATTATATTATATTATTATATTATATATATATATGTGTATATGTTATATATATATAAAATATTTGTAAAAAATCTAAAAAATCTAAAAAATATTGTTATTTTCCTTTCATGTATATATATTTTTAAGGGGGTTTGTATTTTTTTTTATATACTGTGGAGGTATAAATTCAGTATTTAAAATATCTGATTTTCGTCGTAGCACCCGAAATTTTCCAAAGATAATTTTTTTTTTTGCTTTCAAAAATTTCTAAAATTCCTAAAAAATATTGTGGATTTTTCCGCATATTTTTTTTTATGACTTAATATTAGTTTGTATTTTTATTTTGTGGAGATACAAATTCAGTATTAAAAATACCTGATTTCGTCAAAAAAAAATATTGTTTAAAAAAAAATATTTTTCTTGCGTGTTGCATACGGCCAATACTCTAACATGTTTTGAATATTCTTTTTTATAAAACAAATATATTGGAAGCTTCGAAAGTGTGTTTTCGCATAGATTTCTTAAACACAAATTATTTTCTTGCATTTCTGGATTTTACAACGTGTTTGTAAAATTCCAAAGGGTATTGGCCAATATTCAAAAAACTATAAAAATCTTATTTTGGGAAAAGGAATTTATTTATTATTTACCGCTAATGTTTGGATAAAGAAATCCTTAAAAGGATGAATATCCAAAATATTATCGGGAATAATAAATCCGCACACAATTCTTGAAAGAAGCCTTGATTATAATCGAGGACATTTCAAAATTAATTTAATTTTTTTTTCTCCACGATTTATGAGTCACAAACTTTTGAAATACTAAGGGAAAAATGAGCTTTCAAAGCACATGAAATCTCCTTAGATTTCTATCCAAAATCAATTGACGAGCCTAGAAAATACCTACACCATAGCAGTTATAGAGCAAACCAAACACCAAGCAGCTTACCTTAGGTAGGGCGTACTAGGGGTGCTAATACCTTCCCTTTACGCAACCAGTCCCTTACCTTAGAATCTCTGAAAGACCAGTTAGGGTTCCTAGTGACCAAAATACTAGGTGGCGACTCCCAAAGAACCAAATCAACAAAACAAAACAAAACGAAAGTCGCCAGTCGAATGTCGCAAAACAAATTTTAAAATAAACCAAATTTTATTTGTTGATTTTTTTGTGGGTGCGACAGTCCCTCACAATAAATATACTTTCTGAAAATCAAACTTGTATTTTTATCCTTACAGAAATATAATAGTACCTTAACCGCACCATTTCTTTACGTGGAAAAGGATGGGATGCCAAGCGAACAATAAATAGGTTAGGTTGCATCTCATGCCTTTCAAAACACACCATTTAGGAGAGACAAAAAGAGAGTGATCCAATGAAATTACATGAGGTATTTGTGAGAGAAGCTCTGGAATGTTTTTTTTATTAGAAGAGAAATTATAATTTTTTTTCTATTAATGAAACATTATTGTGATTTTTATATTATATAGTAATTTTTTTCTCGTAAACAAATTAATATAATTTTTAGTAAACTACGTAAATTCTTGAATGTATTATTATTTATTTTCCTTGTTGTCTTAGAGTTGTGTATTTTATTTAATTAGCATGCCGGCATTAAAGACTAAAATTATTTTAATTAAAAAAAAACAGAAAAAATTATTTTAAATGACATCATCCGTAATAAAAAGTTATCCTTAGATGCTCTCGGAGCTTCCAAATCTTCAGGGGCAAGTTCGGATTCTGCCATTCCTCTCAGGGGTTCAGGCAGTGCGCATAACGATGCCAAGATATCTTGAATGTACTACTTGCTGCACCAGCTTTTTGTGTGTAACTTCTCTATCTGCATTTCAACTTAGAACCTGTTTATTAATTGGAAAAAAAATTTAAAAAAGGTAATTATTTTTTAATATTTAGTAATGTAATGAAAAATAAGTTAAAAAATATTTTCTAATGTTTGGTTATATTATGAAAAATAAACCAGAAAATAACGAATTAATATTTTTTTAAGTTTATTAAAATAATAAAGAACAAATCTTATAAATTAAAAAGTTAAATGAGAATAAAATTGAAAAAAAATATAATTTCATGAATTATCTCAGATAAAATAAATAATAATCAAAATAATAGAAATCAAATCTAAAAAATTAAAAAATTAAAAGATGAAGAAATTAAAATAGTAATAATTAACATTTCATAAATTATTTCAAATAAAATAAGTAACCATAAAAAAAATGAGGACTAAATTTGATAGATAAAAAATTTCAATTAAAAAATGATAAGGGAAAAGCAAGTAATAATTATAAAAATAAGAACCAAAATTAATATAAAAATTAAATTATAAGGGATGAAATTAAAAAATAAATATTCAAAACAATATATATATAGCAATTAAAATTTTGAGGATCAAATTTGATATAATCAGCAAATAATATAATATTTTTAAATTTTTCATAACTTTCAGAAAATATTTTTCGTTACAGAATGCATATTTCCCCTTTCCTCGTTGTTTCTAAAATTATTTAAATAACCAATTTTATATTTACTAATACTTGCACTCAATTTGTCCTACTAAATATTAATATTATAGCACTGTGAAGAGATCTTTGATTTTTAATCTCTTTCGATTTTATAAACTCTGATTTTTTACGTTTTGCTAATCAAAACGTTCTCTTGAAGTTTTCACATTCTCGCATGTTACAACTTTCAAAACTCCATTCTTAATTTTAATTCTAAAAAAATTTAATTTCTTTTTCAAATTAATTTTTTTATATATTTAAATTATTTTAATAGTTAATATTAAAAAATAAAAAATATATCATTTTAATATATTCATGACGGAATGTTTCATGCATACAATTTCCAGGATATTTTATGTGTATTTCGTTGAAACCTAACCCACCTCAATTATGACGACTTCAAAAACTTTTGACATGTTAAAGGATAGTAAGGTCGTGGAGGTCCAGTATTTGGCTACTGATGTGTACTTGGCAAGTATCAGCCACCAAATGATCTTTGCTATGGATGAGTGTCTGATTTCCCACCACATTTAATTAAATAATTTTGTAGGACACGTGATATTTTCTAGATAGCATTGGTTGCCAAAGACTTGGCTACAATTTCTCGGTTATCATCCATCAAGTGATGGTGATATCGTGGAACTGTATATTATTTCCCACGATATCACCATCACTTGATGGATGATAATCGAGAAATTGTTTTTACATTTTTTTTTTCTAATCCATTACGTAACCATGAGATATTGTTGATCCTTTCTTAACAGAAGTCCCCAGCAACGTACACTTCCCATCAGACGAGCTGCAAAGGAAGAGCACAAACTGTATCTATTAGCACATATTCATTGCTATTTTCTAAGCTATGAAATGCTTCTTCTTCTTCTTCTGAGAAACATAGAAATTGCTTAACCCTTCAAATAAGTTGTCCCATGTTCTTGTTAATAATAGCAATAATTATCTATCTGCATTAAGTTTATAAGACAGCAAGGAATAATAGCGGGGTAGATGTCCTCAAGAACAGCCCATCATACGAGCTACAAAGAAAGTTATAATTAGAGCATGAATTGTATCTATCCCCGAGAACAGTTGCCATCAGACTTGCAGCAAAAATGTTAATTTTGAAAATTAATATTGTCGTGTTTCCAACGTTCAATCTTGTGTGGAAATATTTGTATGTGAACTTTCAGTTCCATATTCAACATCACAAGAAAAGTGGACAATATCTATACGTGCATCCAAGTTTCGAAGACTTGGAGGTCAAGGACAGACCAAATGAAGATTGGTTCTCCCTTGTTGATGCTGAAAGAGAGAGACCTCTTAGGACGACCAATCCCACAGTATTGCAAGAACCCTCAAACTCCAATCTCCATTGTTTGTCAGTTTTCTAGTAACTGTTCAATAAAGCAGTTGCCAGAACGTGTTGACTGGTTGACAACTTGTGTTAGTGACTTAAGGGACCTCTCCTCGTGTGGAAATATTCGCTGAAAGGATTTATTGGTTGCTGTACAGCTGCGGATTGGACACAAGAAGGTGAAGACGACTTTTTGTTTATCAATTGTTTTTTATTTCAATTACGTATACATTATCCATAGTTTAAATTATTCTTGGTCTAGTTTCTTTGCTTTTTAAACCACAGCCATTATCAAGCTGTAATTGAAGATTTGGAAATTTCCATGTCACCTTCTTGTCATGTGAATGTAATTAGACTTTGTGTTATCATTTTTACCTAAAATAGTTGAAATGTACGACATTGTCCCTGGAATGCTTGTTTTTCTAATATGATGATCTCATTGTCAAAAAAAAATTCATTCACAATTGAATATTACAACTGAGATGATATATTTATATTTATCATTAATTAATAATTATAAGAATTAAATAATAGATTAAGTGAGCAAGTGATCTTGAGAGACACACCGGGCTGCATTACATACGAGAGTCTCACCATGATGTATGGAATCTGTGACTGTTTCTAATGCCAGAGATATGATTGATAATATGATTGAATCAGGAAAGGAGATCAAAGTTTCCTCCGTAATTGTCATGCTTAACGTTTACTGTATGAATGGTTTGATAATATAAATTTTAGAAAAATAAATTAATTTTTAATGTTTGATAATGTAATGAAAAATAAATTGAAAAATATTTTTCAGTGTTCGGTTATATTATGAAAAATGAGCTGAAAAATAACTTATCAATATTTTTTTTTAAGTTTATTAAAATAAGAAGGAACAAATCTTACAAATTAAAAAGTTAAATGAGAATAAAATTGAAAAAAATATAATTTCATGAATTATCTTAAATAAAATAAATAATAACCAAAATAATAGAGATTAAATCTAAAAATTAAAAAAATTAAAAGATGAAGAAATTAAAATAATAATAATTAACATTTTATAAATTATTTCAAATAAAATAAGTAACAATCAAAAGAATGAAGACTAAATTTGATAAATAAAAAATTTCAATTAAAAAATGATAAGGGAAAAACAAGTAACAATTATAAAAATGAGGATCAAAGTTAATATAAAAATTAAATTATAAGGGATGAAATTGAAAAATAAATATTCAAAACAAAATATATATATATATAGCAATTAAAATTTTTAGGATCAAATTTGATATAATCAGCAAATAATATGATATTTCTAAATTTTTCATAACTTCCGGAAAGTGTTTTCCGCCCAAAATAAAAGGAAAATACTTTCCTGGAAACCAAGTCAAATATTTTTTTTTAGTAGAAAGTATTTTCCATTAACAAGAAAGCGTTTTTTATTAATCAAATTTTCTAATAGCAAATAAATACAAAAAAATTTAAAAAATAATTTCTTAAAAAATACTGAAGGATGAATAATTAAAAAACAATTTCCTCCTTTTCAAATAATTTTGAACATGCTCTAAAATTCATTATGCTGAAGGATTATATGCATTTCAAAGTATGTTTGGTACACTGCAAGCTAATATGCTTGCTATTTGACCCAAAATAGAGAATTTTAGAAGTAGAATTCCTTTAGCATGCCGCAGACATCTGCCACCAGTAAGGGCGGAACTAGGATTATTTGTTAGGGGGGGCCAAAAAATATAATATATATTTTTAATTTATTATATATAAAAAGTAAAAATAAAATAAAAACTACTTGATTTAGTTTTATTTAAAGAACGTATTACAAAATATATAATAATCTTTGTACCTATTAAATACAAACATACAAAATATATAAGAAGCATTAACTAAAACGAAACATTATTTATGTTTAATAAACTTTGAAATAAAATAATAAATAATAATTCTTACATATTTATTTTAATTGTGCTCGTCGTTCTTTCATCGAATAGAAATCATCAATTATCATATCAATTGGGAATCTTTCAGCAATTTTTTTTCTATATAGACAATCAAATAATTTGCAAGAAAATCATCCTCCATCCGATTGCGAAGTCTTGTTTTAACAATCTTCATCGCTGAGAAAGCTCGTTCAGTAGTTGCTGTCGAAACAGGAAGAGTCAAGATAAGCCGAATCAACCTGTCAATGAGTGGATAAATTGTTGATTTTTCTGTTTAAACCAATCCTTGACATAAATCTGCAATCGATGACATATTCTTTAACTTTGGATGATTGGGTACATCAACCTCATAATGTTGCAACTGAAATCTCAAATGAATTTTTTCTTGGTCAGAAAAATCTTCAGGATAGAACTTGTCAACAAGCAAGCATATATCTTCAACATTGAATAATTTATAGCTATTTCTAGGATCTAAAGTTGTGCTCAACTTAAGAAGGTCGATCGCCTGCTCATTGAATCTGTTATTTAGCTCTTGTAATTACTGATCAATGATAGCTGTAAATATATCAACTCGGTAATGATGCTCAACTGTTACTGATTTTGTTTTACGACGAGATCGTCCCACACTAGAAAAACAAGTATCCATATCAGGAACTTCAATGTCTTGATGCTTACAAAATGATGTCACTTCTTCTAAAAGAGTTTCCCAACCATCGTCTCTTAACTTCTGAATTAAAGTCTTTGTGCTAGTCACCAAATGCATAGCATTTAAAATGTCTTGAGATTTTTGTTGCAATGCTTGACAAAGCATATCAGTAATTCCCATAACATTCTTCATTATATGTAAGAAGAATGCAAAATCAAATGACATTAGCAACTTAAATGAAAAGGCCGTATCACCTCGTTGAGAATAAGTAGATCCATCTAAAGCAATGTTCTCAAGAACCAAGCAAGTTGCCCCATACATTTTTATCAAACTGCAAATTGATTTGAAATGCGAACTCCATCTGCTATCTCCAGGTCGTTGCAAACCACCTACTTGATTAACTCCTTTACCCGTTTCAATCTCACCAATATCAACTAGATGCTCAATTGTAGCTGCTTGAAAAGCCCGTAACTCATCATTACGCTTGCAAGAAGCACTAACAATGTTAATAATAAAGATCAAATTCTGAAAGAAAGTGTGAACATCAGATTTTTCTCTAGCTGCAGCAATAAGAGCCAATTGTAACTGATGAGCTAAGCGATGTACATAATATGTATAAGGGCAATCATTAATGAATAAAGCTTGCAAACCATTCCACTCTCCACACATATTACTGGCACCATCATATCCTTGACCCCTAATATTTTGAACATCAAGATTATAATGAGATAAAACAAAGGAAATCTCTTCCTTAAGAGTTGCAGCAATTGTATCTTTGACATGAACTATATCCAAAAATCGTTCTCGTATAAATCCACTTCTATCAACAAACCTAATAACAAGGGCCATTTGCTCTCTTCTAGATTCATCTCGAGCTTCATCAACAATTAAACAAAATCTTGCATCACCAATCTCATGATGAATTGAAGATTGAACATTTCTAGCAAAGACATGCAAAATTTCTTTTTGAATTTGATGTGAGGTGTATTTAGCATTTTGTGGAGCATTACCCAAAACAAGAGCACCTACTTGTTCATTGTATGATGCTAAAAGTTCCATCATTTCAAGAAAATTACCTCGGTTTTTTTATTCTGGACGTTCATCATGCCCTCTAAAAGCACATGCTTGAAATGTGAGCCAACGAACAATATCTATTGAAGCTTTAATATGCAATCGATTATTCTGAACTTCTTGAGTAGTTTGCCTCTTAACTACCTTCTCAATATGACATGACTGATTTTTCAAATTTTCCAAGCACCTGGTAGCAAATCTATGAGCTGAATTTGGACCTTTTCCCATATGAGTCAAAAAAGCACATCGTTCCCCATCATTAACTTTCTTCCAACAATTAAATCCTTTAACAATAAATGTGTCTGATCCTAGCTTTCCAGATGGTTTACTTGAAAATAAATAGCAAGGGAAACAAAATGCAGTATTTTTCTCTGAATATTCAAGCCACGGATAACTTTTGAACCAATGAGACTGAAATCGACGAGGATGTTTATTACCAGTTAGCGGATATTCAGACATCAAAGGTTGATATGGCCCCAAATTAATGTATGCCCTTTGAATTTCATCTTGTTGATTAACCGGGTATTTCCAAATTTGAGGACGATTGCTTGGATCTCTAATTAAATGAGCAATATCGATTCTAGTAAGAGGCTGCTCACTAATCAACGCAGGTTCTTTGTAAACTGAAGCACATAGAGGCTGCTCAACCATAACTTCAACATTACTTGGAGCTGGTTCACTAAGCTGTGAGTTATCAATATTTTTCCTTTTTTTTCAAAAAAAGAATCAATTCTTCTTATTTTGTTCATGGTTCAACCTAAAATCAAAACATATATAGTGAGAAAAAATTGATAATTTTGGTGGCTCTGCTAAAAACAAAACATAAAAAAAATTCATGCATAATCAAAACAAACCAATAAAATATATCTAATTAATTAGGAAAAAAAATCACTATAACAAGAATTCAAAAAAACAATAATTAGAACTAGCAAATTTGAAAAAAAAAAAGCAAAAATTATAAAAACAAATCTTATTAAATTCTTAATAAACATCTCAAAACAAAATAAAAATATATTTTAAATTTGAGTTATCAATATCCAATTACGTATCTTGTTTTCTTTACTAAGAGATAAATCAAACAATACTCTGTTTTAATCTTTACACATAAAAATTCTGTTTAGAATCTTTATTCTTGTTTTTGTTTTGAGTGGCTGCGTTGGAATTACAACAATTTATATTAGGGTTAGATTGTAGCATAGGGAGGGAAAAGACAAAAAAACACATTCACCCTTTAAATTTATTTTTCATTTCCTGGAGGCTGGAGACACATGTTGCTTTCCACGTAGGTTTTTATCACAGCCCATTCTTTTCAGCCTTAAAAAAAAAAAAAAAAAGTCTTGCAGGGGCCTGGACCCTGCTTTCCCCCCTTCACTCCGCAGGACGCTAAATTATTTCATCGTGTAACTTGACGTGATAAAGGCAAGCCCTCCTGAGATCCTTGATGTAACTTTCTCTGCTTCTTTCTCACTTTAACATGTGAGGTAGCTAGGATTATACTGGTCCTTCGATATCTACTCGATCATTGTGGGGAAACCTTGAACATGGGGACTGTCTTTCCACAATTGACAAGAGAGTAATGTTTTTATTTTTTGGTGCAAGAAAAGATAGTACTGTACAAGCTTTTGGATATGAATTTGGTTTGAACTTGAGCTTGGTTAAACTCGTGTCGTGTCTAAGATTTTACTGGTTGTAAGCTTTAAAAATTAACCTAACTTCATAAAATTTATTAAGATTATTTTAGTTTTTTATTATTTTTTTAAGATAATATTTTTTTAATTTCATATTCAAAATTTATTTAATAAAATATTAAACTCTTCTGTTTTTTATGACCTTGGTTCTGGAGGCCATAGTCACACCTAGTTGAGAAACAGCTAGATTTGCTTCTGATTTATTAACACTTGTTATGCATAAAGCAAACAATCATGCTGTGTCTATGAATGGCTAGTGCTATGTATAAACAAAGTCATCAACTCATTTATTTGCTCTTAAAAAGATGGTAAAATCCTTTAAAGAGTGTGATGAACAAGAAAGCACACAGAATCCCTGAAGGAGCACTTAATTTAGCAGGGAACATTATTTTGATCTAAAACAAGACACTGATACATTTAGCTTCATTTGTTAAGGCGATATGTAGGAATAGCTACCAGATGCTTGGACCTGCAGAGTGCGAGACCAAACTCTTCTGTCATGTCCACTTCAGATGGCAATATTCCATTCGGAAGTTCCCAATCAAAGCAATGGAGCAGCTGCGCAACCACCAGCCGCACCACAGTTAGCCCCAGTTGCATTCCAGGGCAGCTTCTGCGGCCAGTGCCAAAAGGAATAAGCTGGAAGTCGCGGCCCCGAACATCTATGTCACTGCCAACAAACCTCTCCGGGTAAAACTTTTCTGCATCGGTCCAAGCTTTTGGGTCTCGACCAATGGCCCATGCATTGATTATAACAAGTGATTTCTTTGGTATGTGGAAGCCATTCACAACGCAGTCCTCCGTGGCCTCATGAGGGATCATCAGAGGACCCGCTGGATGGAGCCGCAAGGTTTCCTTCACAACCATGTCTAGGTACTCCAACCTCTCCAAGTCTGATTCCTCTACCATCCTTTGCTTTCCCACTACTTCTTCTAGTTCTTTTTGCAGTTTCTTCATAACCCGTGGATTTTTTATCAGTTCTGAGAATGCCCAGTCAATCACAGTTGCTGAAGTGTCCACTGAACCCACAAGCATGTCCTGCAAAATGTCATGTGCAGGAGCATAAAGATATTTAGATGAGTAATGGGCTACCATTATTGTGCAGTTAATTTCATCAAGATTAAAAGATAAAATGCTCACTTACCACCATTATGGCTTTCATACAGCCTTGATCAACGAGGTACTCGTTTTCTTCGGATTTCATGAAACTTAGCATGACGTCAACAAAGTCCTTGTTTTTGCCCTTCTCCTGGTAGTGTACATGCTCGTCAATAATCTTGTCAAGAAAGACATCTAACACTTTGGAAATAGCCTTCATGCGTTTTGTCAGTCCCTGGAGATCAAGAGCTGCGATTTGAGGAATGTAATCTCCCAAGTGTGGAGCTCCTGATAAATGCATGACCTCTCGCATCACAGATTCGAATCCCCTCTCATCAAGATCCTCATCTAAATATTTCTTCCCAAACACCATTCTACAGCTCATGTCAGCACTGAGGGACGAAACCTTGGCACTCAGATCGACAGCAACACGTTCCTGTGCAGCTTCTTGAATGTACTTAATCAACAGATCAAGCTCCTCCATTCTCATTGCCTTGAAAGATGTAACTTTCAAGCTACTAAGCAACTCCACTGTGCACATCTTACGCATGCTGCGCCAATACGAACCGTATTGTGCAAAAGCCATGCCTTTTCTTCCATAAGAGATGTACCTTTCAGACTCGCGAGGTGGTCTGCCAGCAAAAACAAGGTCATGGGTCTTAAGAAATAACTCGGCAGCTTCAGGCGAAGAGACAACAATGGTCGGCACCAGGCCTAACCGCAAATGCATGATGGGGCCATATCTTTGAGCAAGCTGATGAAGAGCTCGATGAGGAAACTTCCCTAACAAATGAAGACTTCCAAAAATTGGAAACCCTCTTGGACCAGGCGGTAGTCTCTTATTCTCGGTGCTTAACCATCGGAGCAGAAAGATAAGTGCAACAAAGGCTAGAGAAGTGCAAATCCAAGCCATGGATATGTGATTCTATAACTTGCTGTTCTTGATGTGTATAAAATCTCTACCCTTTTATTTACTTGGATATTGTGACTTATATAGGAATCGAAGCCTGAAAGAAAAACAAACAGGAGAGGTAAGTTCATCGTTGTTGTTGTTTGTTGTTTTGTCCAACTTTGACTTGTGTAGTTAAGATCGACAGTGACATACTATAAAAACACAAAAGCATGATTTGCTTAATTCAAGTTAATTGTGTCATCACGGATATTATATGCTTAGAGTCATTTTGATCACGTAGTGATTATTTTTTAATTTTTAAAAAAAATATCTTAAAATAATTTTTTTTTATTTGAAAATTTTATTTTTGATATTAATACATTAAAATAATATATAAATACCAAAAACTTAATTTAAAAAAAAAAAAATTGTAACGAACAGTTCTTACTGAATAAGTTTTAACTATGATTTTTTCAATAAAAAAACAAAAGCAATAAAAAAAATACTTATATGATGTGTGGAATTGTTTTAAAATCATAAAAAATAATTAAAATTTAAAAATTTTAAAAATACTTTTTTAACAAAAAACAATAGCCATAAAAAAAATACTTATATGATGTGTGGAATTGTTTTAAAATCATAAAAAATAAATAAAATTTTAAAAATATTTTTTAACAAAAAAAAAAACAAACACGCTATTAAATTTGGATTTCAAACAACATCGTTACTTAGGATAGCATAAATTATTCAATTTTTTCACGCGTTAGAGTAGAGAAAAAGGATTATAATTCAGTAATTTCGAGCCTGCGCTGCCTCTGACAAAAATTCTCGCGCGTAATTTTTATTTTTTTTACGCGCTTCGTTGTCTGTGAAACCGTCGGTGTTTGGTTTTTTGTTACTGATAGAATTGGCGATGGAATAAAAAATTACCGATGATCAAAATTCCGACGGACAGATTCTGTCGGTGAATATTACCGATGGTTGTTATGCCTCACACCGATGGACCTAATCCGTCGCTAAAATTGTTTAATGGTGTAGTGACATCAATGACTCATTTATTTTAGTTGATTGTTGCCAAATATTTTTTTAATGTTTGTCTGTTAAATTTTCTATAGTTTAACTACTGGATTTTATTGAATCCTATCACATTGATGACTCAAGGATTAGATATTTCTTACTTTTTTTATAAATAATATTGTCATCCAAGCTTTCATTTTGTTTTTTTTGTGTGCTCAAAATTTTTTTGACCGCACATAACGTAACACATGTTAATAATTTAATGATATACTAATATTTCTTCATTAATAATATGTTCTATGAGCTTTGTAAAAAGAAAAAAAAATCTCACCCTCGTTTCTTGCGACAAAAAAAAATGACATCAACACGTTCCCGGCAACTGCCACCGCTTCATCCATATTTGTTTGCATCCGATCGCCTGATCTCTCTTAAATTTTATATGACTTGTGTAGTTAAGATCGAGCGTGACATACTATAAAAATACAAAAGCATGATTTGCTTAATTCAAGTTAATTGTGTTATCACAGATATTATATGCTTAGTCATTTTGATAACGTAGTGATTATTTTTTAATTTTTTAAAAAAATATCTTAAAATAATATCTTTTTATTTTTAAAATTTTTTTTAACATTAACACATTAAAATAATATATAAATACCAAAAATTAATTTAAATAAAAAATTTCACTTTAAAAAAAACTTTTGCAACGCAGAACAGTTCTTACTGAATAAGTTTTAACTATGATTTTTTGAATAAAAACACAAAAGCAATAAAAAAAATACTTATATGATGTGTGGAATTGTTTTAAAATCATAAAAATAATTAAAAATTAAATAAATAAAATTTAAAAAATTAAAAAATATTTTTTTTTAAAATAAAATAAAAAAACACGCTATTAAATTTGGATTTCATACAACATCGTTACTTAGGATAGCATAAATTATTCAAATTTTTCACACGTTAGAGTAGAGAAAAAGGATTATAATTCAGTAATTTCGAGCCTGCGCTGCCTCTGACAAAAATATAAAAGCTAATTGATATTATCCAACATTTAATGCACCGAGATTTGACCAACCATTAGAAACGGTGCGCACCATTTTCATTTTTTATTATTTACGTGGGTGTCCGGGCCAACTTACACGCATCACGACTAATCTCACGGCCCACTGAACACCTTGCAAACCCAATAGACATGTAAGACACTGCAAGAATAACAAACATGCATATGAGGACTCGAACTCAGGAGCAGCGAAAGGAGACAAGCTCCTCCCACCGCCAAGCCAAGGCCCTCACTGCGGTGCGCACCATTTCTTTCCGTGGAGAAGGATGGGATATCTCATGTCTTTCAAAACACACCGTTTAGGAGAGACAAAAGGAGAGTAATCCAATGAAATTACATGAGATATTTGTGAGAGAAGCTCTAGAATGTTTACTTTTATTAGAAGAAATTATTAATTGTTTTTCTATTGATAAAATATTATTGTGATTTTTATATTATATAGTAATTTTTTATATTATACAGCAAAAGTGCCGTAAGCTTTCGGTATTCTAGATTTGTCAGCACAGATAACCACCAACACCTTTCCATTTCTTTATCTTTGTTTAAGTTAAATTAAATTGATGTTCATCTAATTTATATTATTTGGGATTCCTGGATTTTATTTTTTATTTCTTTACATCTTATCCTCCTTGCTGTTGCAGGGTGAAAACAATAATGTCTGTATGACAACTTGCATTCCAGCCCGCAGAGCAGATATACAGGTCATCAGCATATTCCACACGCGTGAAGCACCACCTGCCCCTTTTTGCCCTAGCACCTATTTTTCAAATCATGTGTCTCGCAGCCTGATTCCGTGATGCCTCTCCGGGGTTTGAAAAATAAATGTATCTGATTCCTTTCTATTTTTCACCGAGCATACGGTAAACAATCACTCTGTATGTTAAATATATAAATATTTATATTTAACCCAATCTTGGCCCAAATCGTGTTTTATAAGGGTGTGTTTGGCAGAACATATTTTTAAGTCTTGGTTATAATTTTCATGCTTATTTTAATTTGATATTTAATCAAATAAATCTTTTTTTGATAACAGAAAATTTCAAAAATATTTGGGAGCCTTCGATGATTTATTTGTGCCCCCGCACTTTGTTTTATTTTTTTTTCTTTGTGTTTGTATTTTTTGTAGATGTGCTCAATCCATGGACTGTTACTGTTAAATGCGAATATGTCGTGCAATGTTTTTTTTTTTACTTCCATATAAAAATGACAAATAATAATAAAGGATAAACAAGAAAAAAATGACATAGAAAATTTCTTCTTCAAATTTATTTTTTGCAAAAATATTCGCTAACACCAGAGTCGGGAGTATCGTATTCCACAACAAGATTTCATAGTTTTACCGACGAAAATATTCCGTCGGTGTGTGATTACGAGTTCGTCGGTAATTTATTTACCGACGTCTTCACTGACGGAATACGTTCGTCAGCTTTTTTTTTATCGGTAATTCCACATTCCGTCGCTATATTAGTCGGAAACACAAAAAATCATTTGCCGATGGTTTTACAGACGGAATTTACGTGCTAAAAAAAAAGTTTCCCGCTTGAAATATGCCGACGGATTTTATTCCATGATATCTTGAATGTACTACTTGCTGCACCAGCTTTTTGTGTGCATCTCCTCTGTCTGCATTTCAACTTAGAACCTGCAAAATAATTTAAAAAAAAAAAAATTAAAAGTAATTTTTTTTTAATATTTAGTAATATAATAAAAAATAAGTTTTATAGTATTTGGTTATATTATGAAAAATGAGCTGGAAAATAACGTATTAATATTTTATTTTTTAAAAGTTTATTAAAATAATAAGGAACAAATTTTATAAATTAAAAATTTGAAGGAGAATAAAATTTTAAAAAAATATAATTTCATTAATTATCTCGAATAAAATAAATAATAATCAAAATAATAGAGATCAAATCTAACAAATAAAAAAAATTAAAACATGAAGAAATTAAAATAATAATAATTAATATTTCATAAATTATTTCAAATAAAATAAGAAACAATTAAAAGAATGAGGACTAAATTTGATAAATAAAAAATTTCATTTAAAAAATGATAAGGGAAAAGCAAGTAACAATTATAAAAATAGGGACCAAAGTTAATATAAAAATTAAATTATAAGGGATGAAATTGAAAAACAAATATTCCAAAAAAAAAAAAATATATATATATATATATATATATATATATTGAACATGCTCTTAAATTCATTGTTTGCTGAAGGGTTATATGCATTTCAAAGTATTTTTGGTACACTGCAAGTTAATATGCTTGCTATTTGACCCAAAATAGAGAATTTTAGAAGTAGAATTCCTTTAGCATGTCGCAGACATCTCCCACCAGCTAGGACGCTAAATTATTTCATCGTGCAACTTGACGTGATAAAGGCAAGCCCTCCTGGGATCCTTGATGTAACTTTCTCTGCTTCTTTCTCACTTTAACATGTGAGGTAGCTAGGATTATACTGGTCCTTCGATATCTACTCGATCATTGTGGGGAAACCTTGAACATGGGGACTGTCTTTCCACAATTGACAAGATATTATTGTTTTTATCTTTTGGTGCAAGAAAAGATAGTGCTGTACAAGCTTTTTTATATATAAAATATTACTGTAAAAGCGAGGTTTAAATTAGATACCCATGTTTTTTCTTCATTAATGGTTCATGGAAACTTACAGCTATTATATGACTTGGAGCATTCGATTGTTGTTTTCATTCCCTTGGTGATGGTGCTGCCAATTGGATGCTGCATTGTTGGCCAAAAAGCAATCTGCCATAGTTTTTGCCGGCGACTGGCATTGCGTTTCGAAAGTACTCATAAAAAAAATTAATTTATTTTTTATGTTTTCAAATCATTTTGAAATGATGATATCAAAAAAATATATTATTTTAATATGTTTTAAAATGAAAAATATTTTGAAAAACAAAAGTTACTATACTCCTAGACACTCTATTACGAGATATTATTCTGGGTTTCCGGTGCAAAGCTGTACACAAATAACAAATGATAACATAAAAAAAAGAAAGAGCCATCACATATAATGAAGTTAGCATGTTAGAATATTGAATAGCATAACAACCTCAACAAAATCAGGAGCAGAATCAAGCATGGAAAAAAGATCAGAGGAAGATCAGAAGAAGATGAATAAAGATAATCTGTTATAATTTCAAAATTCAAGTACTTGCACTTATTCTATTTTTAAGATTGTACGCATATATATATATGCACACTGTAAATAATTATTGTATGAAGTGAATATAGTTTTCTTCATCTTCTGTCAGCTTCTACTTTCGTTTCTGTAAATCTTTCATGGTATCAGAGCAATCATAGGTTAACACCTGATTTGCCACAGCTTCCGCACATTAAACACAAATCCACTCTTTCTTTCTTTTTCATCATCACCCATTACTTCATCTGATTCTACAACCCTTGTTCTCTTCGCCCTAAAAGATTCAATTCAATTCACAACCAGTCAGCCAAAGACTTGACGGACATAATTACCTGCCATGGAGTGTTCAATTTCAAGTTTTTCTTCGTAGTCATGATCTAAATGGTATGATTGATGGTTCTGAAGAGCCACCAACCAGAACTCTTTCAAATAATTCTTCTAATCCAGCCTACGCAATTTGGTTCAAAAAGGATAATTGTGTTCTCAGCTTGCTACTAGCTTCCATTTCTGAGAAGTTAGTTTCTACTGTCTTTAATCTAAAGACTTCCAAACAAGTTTGGGACTCTCTTCAGGCAAGATTTTCATCTACCTCAAGATCCCGTATTGCTCTTCTTAAGAGGCAACTTCAAACTCTTGTTCAAGGCAACCGACCATGTTCTGCATTTCTTGAAGATGCTAAATTGTTGGCTGATCAACTTACTGCTGCAGGCAAACCTGTAGACGATCAAGACTTCATTACATTTTTAATTGGAGGACTTCGTCCTAACTTTACACCCTTTATCACATCCTATAATTTTGCTTGCAGAGATAAGGATCTATCTTTGGATGATTTTCAATTTGAACTTCTCAGTTTTGAAACATTACTTGAAGCCTCCAATCCCATCCAACCTCATAATTTTTCCTTTGCTGCAAAAACATCTCATTATCCAAAAAGGAAACATGCAATTATTCCTGCCAAATTCCAGCCACATTCTGCATTACCACAATCTCGAGGCCCTTCCAGAATTCAGCCTCATAGTGATCGTGTTTCTTCATATGACAGACCACAATGTCAAATATGTGACAAATCTGGTCATGCTGCGTTGGATTGTTTTTAGCTGTTTAACTTTTCTTTTCAGGGCAGATGACCTTCTTCTGAATTGGCAGCCATGGCTGCTGAAGCCAATAATACTTTTGAGCAACAAACTTGGCATGCTGATAGTGGGGCTAATGCTCACATTACTGCTAATATAGTAGATTTAACAACCCTGCAGCCTTATGATGGTATGGATACTGTTCAAGTTGGAAATGGTTCAGGTTTGATGATTCAAAATACTGGTTCCTCTTTGTTAAATACATCACATAATTCCTTTCGTCTGAATAATGTTTTGTATTGTCCTCAAGCTGCCTCTAATCTTGAAGGGCTGGTAACACAGTCTAATTTATTTTGTTGTCAATTTTGTATCTCTGAAGAGATTCAGTATGATATTTGTGTCTGGTGCTAAAGTTGAAGCAACTCTCCTCCATTCTGGTTTTTGACTACAATAACAGCCAAGAGCTATATTATCATGGTGTAAGAAATATTCAGGTGTAAGTGTGATCTTACTGTCACAGATGGTAGTAAGGATTATAAAATCACATCTGTAACTTATTGTAACCCATAGACTCAATCTGAAATGTTTACAAAGGAACGTGGCCTAATGTTTTCAATCTTCTAAGTTATCTAATGTAATTTACAGAAAAGTTGCTGTTGAGATTTTCTACAGGGGGAGTTTTCTACAGCTCTCAGTCTGTGGAAGTGTTGGAAACCAGCTGTTTTGATTAGAATAAAGCTCCTGTATTTAAGGAGCTAGTAAGTTAGTTTGTTAGTGCAAGTGCTTTGTTAGTGCTTGACTATGACTTGGTCATTGTTTATGATTTTCTGTTTTTCTGTTACCACAATCTTCGACTAAGAAGATGTGATTTGTTTTCCCATAATTCCAAGTTGTAATGGCTATTTAAGCCAAATGAATACTATTGAATAAAGTGTGGATTCACAGTTAAATTGTGCAAGATCATTGATACTTTGACAATTGGTATCAGAGCCTCTTAACAAGGCCTGATTGTGAATACAAGAGTGAAAAGAGAGATTTGAGTGAGTGTTTCTTTAAAATGACAGAAGGGAGCAGCAATGGCTATGTGCCTAAGTTTGTGGGACACTATGATCATTGGGCTGAACTGATGGAGAATCTGCTTCGTTCCAAAGAGTATTGGAATGTTGTAGATCGTGGCATCATGGTGGATGTCGCAGGAGAAGCACGGTCTTTCTCCTCAGTAGTATCAGAAAGTCGTCCACTCACTGATGTTCAAAGGAAGGAGTATGAAGCAAACAAGTTAAAAGATTTGAAGGCAAAGAATCTTTTATATCAAGCAATTGAATGAGACATGCTTGAAACCATTCTTGATAGAAGCTCATCAAAGGCAATCTGGGACTCCATGAAACAAAAATTTCAAGGCTCAACAAGAGTTAAAAGAGCACAGTTACAATCATTATGCTGTGATTTTGAAATTCTTCGTATGAAGGAAGGAGAAACTGTAAATGCCTACTTTGCTAGAGTTTTATCCATAGCCAACAAAATGAAGGCTCATGGTGAAAATCTAAACGAAACAATGATCACAGAAAAGATTCTTCGATCAATGATTTCCAAATTCAACTATGTGGTCTGTTCAATTGAAGAATCTAACAACATGACTACAATGACTATAGATGAGCTTCAGAGCAGTCTTCTGGTGCATGAGCAACGGATGAAGAGTCAAGGAGAAGAAGAGCAAGTTCTTAAGGTTACTCATGAAGACAAAGCAGGAAGAAGGGGACGAGGAGTTTGGAGAGGTGGACTTGGTAGAGGAAGACAGAGTTTCAACAGAGCTACTGTGGAATGCTATAAATGTCACAAACTAGGACATTTGCATAATGAGTGTCCTAGTTGGGAAAAGAGTGCACATTATGCTGAGATGGATGAAGAGGATGAACTTCTACTAATGGCTTACGTTCAGGACAAGAAAACAAGCAAAGAAGAGGTCTGGTTTCTAGACTCAGGATGTTCTAATCATATGTTAGGAACTAAAGATTGGTTTATGGAGTTGGATGAGCAGTTCAGACACTCAGTCAAACTAGGCAATGGAGCAAAACTGATGGTGATGGGTAAATGAAGTGTTAAACTTGTGACAGCAGGACTTACTCAAGTAGTAAGAGATGTGTTTTTCATTCCTGAGCTCAAGAATAACCTATTAAGCATTGGGCAGCTTCAAGAGAAGGGACTTGCTATTGTTATGAAGGATAAGGCTTGTAAAATATATCATCCTACGAGAGGCCTTATTATGCAAACTCTTATGGCAGCAAATAGGATGTTTGTTTTACTAGCTACTATGATTACTCAGCCTTCAAATTGCTTAATAACAAGTATGGATGACTTATCAGAGCTGTGGCATCGTCGTTATGGCCATATAAACAACAAGAGTCTCAAAACCTTGGAGAGCAAGCAACTTGTCAAAGGCCTTCCTCAACTCCAAGCAACAAACACAGCATGCACAGTGTGTCATCGTGGCAAACAACATCGAACAGTCATTCCCAAGAAGAGTAAGTGGAGAGCTTCAAGAAGGCTTCAACTAGTGCATGCAGATTTGTGTGGTCCAATCACTCCAACATCAAACAGTCTAAAAAGGTACTTATTGTGCCTTATAGATGATTTTAGTAGAAAGGCTTGGATTTATTTTTTAGCCGAGAAGAGTGAAACTTTTGCCATGTTTAAAATATTTAAAAGCTTTGTGGAAAAGGAATCAGAATGTGATATATGTTGTTTAAAGACAGACAGAGGAGGAGAGTTTACTTCCAATGAATTCAATGTGTTTTGTGTTAATCATGGCATTAAGAGGCAACTTACTACTGCCTACACTCCTCAACAGAATGGAGTGGCAGAACGTAAGAATAGAACTATATTAAATATGGTTCGATGCCTGCTGTTAGAGAAGGAAATGCCTAAACTATTCTGGCCAGAAGCTGTTCGATGGGGTCTGCATGTGTTAAATAGGAGTTTAACTGTGGCTGTCAAAGGAAAAACTCCTGAAAAGTGCTGGAGTGGCAACAAACCAAATGTTGAGCACTTTAGAATTTTCGGCTGCATTGCAAATGTGCATGTACCTGACAGAGGGAGGACAAAGTTAGATGAGAAGAGTCATAGATGTGTGTTTATAGGTGTTAGTGAAGAATCTAAAGCTTATCGGCTTTATGATCCTAAAACCAAAAAAGTGATTGTTAGTAGGGATGTATTGTTTGATGAGAATGAGGGCTGGAATTGGAAGAATAGTGATGATGTGAGTGATATCTTTACCTGGGAAGATACAGATATTGATGGAGAAATCAGTGACTATGATGAGATATCAATTGAAGGAGATGATTTGGGTACAGAGGGAGATGAAAATGATATTGAAATAGGAGATGGAAATGATGATACTGGATCAGGGGAGAATGTTGAGACAGGGGAGAATGTTGAGGTATTGGAAAATGAAGATGCTGACACCTCAAGGAAAATGGTATTGCTGCACCAACAAATGATAACGGAGGGGAAAATAATTCTTCTACAGGAAGAGTTAAACGAACACCTAGATGGATGGATGATTATGTTCATGGAGCTGGTTTTCCTGATGACTCAATGTGTTTTATGATAAATGATGATCCAGTATAGTTTGATGAAGCAGTGAAACAGGAAAAATGGAGGAAAGCTATGGATTTAGAAATGGAAGCTATACAAAAGAATAAGACATGGGAACTAGTAATTCCACCAGAAGGGATAAAGAGAATTGGAGTAAAATGGATCTTTCGAACCAAGCTGAATGAAAAGGGAGAGGTAGATAAATGCAAAGCACGCCTGGTAGTAAAAGGATATGCTCAAAGACATGGGATCGACTACAGTGAAGTTTTTGCACCTGTGGCACGTTAGGACACCATAAGACTGATCTTGGCTCTAGCAGCACAAAAAGAATGGACAGTTTTCCAACTAGACGTCAAGAGTGCATTTCTTCATGGGGAATTAGAGGAAGCTATCTATGTGGAGCAGCCAGAAGGATATGTTTGCAAAGGAGAAGAGCATAAAGTCTTGAAACTAAAAAAGGCTCTTTACGGCTTGAAACAGGCTCCAAGAGCCTGGTATAGTAGAATTGAAGGATTCTTCATGAAGGAAGGCTTTGAGAAATGCAGTCATGAACACACACTATTTCTTAAACATACAGATGGAGGTAAATGCTTAATTATTAGTCTTTATGTGGACGATTTAATCTACACAGGAAATGATGTGGAGCTATGTGAGAAATTCAAGAAATCCATGAAACTAGAATTTGACATGAGTGATTTGGGAAAAATGAAGTACTTCTTGGGAGTAGAAGTTCAACAAAGCTGTGAAGGAATACATATATGTCAAATGAAGTATGCTGGGGAAATTTTAGAAAGGTTTGGAATGGGAGGCTGCAATCCGGTAAAAAATCCTATTGTGCCAGGCACGAAATTAATAAAAGATGGTGGAGAAGACACAAATTCATGGCGGATCCTAAAACCTCACATATGGCAGCAGCAAAGAGGGTTCTCAGGTATGTGAAGGGAACTACCAACTTAGGAGTGTTTTATAGAAGAAGTGCAGAGAATTCTAAAGATGATCTTAAAGTCTACACTGACAGTGACTATGTTGGCGATGCAGAGGATAGGAGAAGCACGTCTAGTTATGTTTTTTTTCTAAGGAGCAGTTGCATGGAGCTCAAGAAAGCAACCAGTGGTGACACTCTCCACAACCGAAGCAGAGTATGTAGCTGCTGCTGCATGTGCATGTCATAGCATTTGGATGAAAAGAGTGCTCAACAGTCTTGGTTTCTCTTCCTGCAAGTGTGTTCAGATTTTTTGCGACAACAGCTCCACTATAAAGTTATTAAAGAATCCAATTCTCCATGGAAGAACAAAACACATAGACGTGAAATTTCATTTTTTACGTGATCTGGTAAAGGAAGGTGTTGTAGAATTAATTCATTGTGGTACTCGTGAGCAAGTGGCAGACATCATGACAAAACCTTTGAATTGGAATCATTTACAAGGCTACGTGATCTGCTGGGAGTGCAAAGCATCAAGCATATAAACTGACTTGTTAGCAAGTACAGTTTAGGGGAGGATATGTTGGAAACCAGCTGTTTTGATTAGAATAAAGCTCCTGTATTTAAGGAGCCAGTAAGTTAGTTTGTTAGTGCAAGTGCTTTGTTAGTGCTTGACTATGACTTGGTCATTGTTTATGATTTTCTGTTTTTCTGTTACCACAATCTTCGGCTAAGAAGATGTGATTTGTTTTCCCATAATTCCAAGTTGTAATGGCTATTTAAGCCAAATGAATACTATTGAATAAAGTGTGGATTCACAATTAAATTTTGCAAGATCATTGATACTTTGACAGGAAGCAATTTGATCCTATATTTATGTTACCAGTAATATGAATAGTTGTAAATTTTATGCTAGAAGTTCCAGCAGAGTTTTCCATGTTGAATTTTGTTAGAAATGCTAATTTTATGATTGGATGTTTTCTACTTGTACGCAAGATCTCTCCTTGGGTAAGTGATTTGTTATGTAAAATCCGCAAGATCTCTCCTAAGGTAAGTGATTTGTTATGTAAAATTCTACTTCCTCCTATCCCTCTCAAATTGGATTGTGCTAATTTCATCAACTTCCATTTCTATCATGTTTCTTCTTCCTCCTATTCTACAGGCTCTTATAACATTCCTTCTTCCTTCCACTTTCCGGAAAACAAACATAGCCTTATTTCTAATCTACTTAGCAGGTGTTTAGTACATGGTTAAGCCATTTGCCAATAAAGAACAATCTACTCGAAGTCAAAATTGCACATGATCTGCTGTGTTCAATAGTTGAGATGTAAGCTATATGATATTTATTTTTCCATATGAAACTGGTGCAACTATAATTTTCAAAATCAACTGTTTGTTGCGTTTTTTATTCTCTCAGATCAGAGGACGAACTTCTTCGCCAAGAGTTTGCTTATCTTCCCAAAATCATCGCTGCTTTTGCAGAGGTAATTTCTCTCTCTGACCTGTTGTGGGCAATACTCATAATATCTCTCAGTTTTCCCACCTCCATAAGATTTAACAGTTTTCACTTTCTCTAAGTAGTTCCTTTAAGATCCAGAGTCATAAAAATAGTATATTGCTAGTGAAATCTTTCCAGTGTATAGCACATTTTGCATTCAAGTACAATTTTATCAGACTTAGTACCAAAAGAGTCTTTATATACTCATCAAAATACATAAAACATAGTTTTCACTCGTCGTTGAGTTTCTGCGAGTTCTGAAAAGGAAATAGTAATTTCTGCTGTGAATACTTTCCTTGCAGATACTATGGGCTGATGATGAGACTTTAGCAACAGAGGAAACCGTCAACCGAGTGATTAAACAGTTGAGGGACTTTAAGAGCAGGTTACCATCAAACATCTGGTCATCTATCCTGTCAACCTTGGAACCCTCTCGTCAGAATGTTTTGCAACTTTCATAGTCATCTTAGTTCGCTATATCTGGTCATCATGGAGTCCCTTGAGATTGAGCAAGGATTTGTCATGGATACTCCTGTTTGAGCCGTATTAAACGATATAAAGCATTTGTTTAGTGAAACATTCTTTTGTGGTAAATCTTCTCTTCCTTTTTCTCACTACAAACGAGTTTTTTAGTGGAAGGAAGGTGATTTTTTCTTATAAATAATAGGAAATAAAGTCGGCAATTAAACAGATAGTAACAAATAACAATAATTTAAGTCAATCTCTGCAATATATGCGGTGAAAAAGATTCCTAGTTGGTTCAGGAATCCAAAGCTACCTAGGTTTTAGATCTTGCATGACTAAGTGTTCCTCTCATGTTATAAAGTCTCATGGTTCTCTCCTTCTCTGTCACCCGATCATCTCAATCTCCCCACTCTCAGTTTTTGTTTCAGCTACTATTGGTTAGAGATATGGAAGACTTTGGTGACTTGCGTTTCCATCTTACTCCACTCGACATAGTTAAACCAGGAGATGCTTCCATGCATGACACGTGACAGGTTCAGCGTTGAGGTTGAAGCCTCTTTCATGCCTCCAATACTTGACGAAGAGGATCTCGAAGAATATGGATCACTGTTATAAAATTAAAAAATACAAATAGCAATATTGATAGAATTTTTTTATTGGTATATTGCAATATTAACTTTTACCAACAGAATTTTTTATTTTATATACATGGGTAAACACCAACAGAAAAAATCCCTTGATATATACCAAGGGAATTATAGTTGTAAAATAAAAAATGAAAATATAAAGTTAAATAATATGATTGTGTGTAACTTTTATAGACGGCATTACTAATGGAAATAACTCGAGGGTAAAGTATGTCCATAAATATACCGATGAAAAAAAAATTATTGTATACCGAGGGAATTATGGAGCGTATTATAGCGGGATTCAAAAAATACAAATTGTACAGTGATATGGCATTTTTACCGACAGAATTATTGATGATATTTTCACAACGACATGTTTAATAATTTTTCAAAAAATAATTTTATTTAACGAATGCAATTTTAGATTTAAAACATTGAGGCTATAAGAGCAATAAAATCAACCTTTAAATCATCGATGGAAATTCTATTATTTTAATGGAGCTAGGTTTACAAACATCTTGAATGGAAACCGCAAGTCAATACTTAAATATATATTTATTTATTTTTATTAATTTGGTTAGTTTATTGAAACTACTAAAATTTTCCTTTAAAAAAAAAATTTCAAGGGAAAATTTGAATGGGAGAGAGCTGATAATAATGTTGTGATGAGTGCTTAGGAGAATCAAGTTGCATTTGATAAGATCAAATTTAGGATAAATTTGTTTATTCCTAATGTTAAAATTTTATTTTTCATTTACTAATAGATAAATAATTTATACCATATAAGTTGCGTGATTTTTTATACGAGACAAAAAAAACCAAAAAATATGCGAAAGAAAGAGAGTTTCTAGGCTGAAATGACGTGGCGATTTAAAAGGATTTCATACCGTCATACGTCTTAGAGGTTGTATGGGCGGAATACATTCAGCACATGATGTCTGCACTTTTCACGCGACGGTAACAGTCCGGTGTGGAAAATCAAAATCGACATGTTCACGACTTCATTACCACACACACCGGCGACTCTGTTTCATTCGTTTTGTATGTGAAATGGATGGTAGGATTTTTTGTTACTACATCCATTTTTTATTAGTTTTTTTTATAAATATATTTAACTGATAATATTATTATCTTACAGGCTACAGTTCTTGAATGCAAGCCAAGCTCGATAAAAGCTTTTTATTGAAATACATGTGCGGAGTGATGACCGTCAAAAATAATAAAATAGAGTCGTCTTGTTTCATGGGCAATGTTTCCTACTTTTCCACTTCTCATACATATATAAACAATCTAATCTATCATTTTCAGGCGGGCATTTCGCAAAGTATCTGTGCATGTTCTTAGAACTTGTCTGGGAACGCGGATTGTCATGGGTTTTCAAAAAAAAAAATTTCAAAATTTTTTTTAATATTTTTTATTATTTTAAAGTGTTGTTATTAAAAAAATTAAAAAAAATATTACCTAGATTCATTTTCAAACAAAAAAAAAACAATTACTACCACACTACCAATCACACTTTTAATTTGATTATCAAATATCAAAGTCGTGTTCCTGAATTAGCACTTGGTTAATAATTACAAGGTGCAAGTCATTAATAAAATACCAATATTCGGTTTCAATTATTGAAGAAAGTGAAAAGGATTGTATATACACGAGCTAGGGTAAAAGATAGATAATAATCACGATCACATATAATTATCTGATGCAAAAAGAAGAAGCATTAACACTTTCAATCTCACTTTTTTTATTATTATTAACATGGATGTCTATGTCAGCTTGCACGCACCTCAACTAATCCCCCAAGCCCTAAAGTTAACGACCATGTAAACCTCGAGAAAAATAAATAAATAAAAGTGAAGAAATTCATGCATATAGTTAAATAAAAACAGGAATTCAGGAATTTTTGAATATAAATTTCTAAGCGAAATAATTCGAGACATTATAATAAACCCGGTACTGTTGAGGGCTGGATTTAATTGAAGAGAATAATATACTCAAAGAAAAATGGGAGTCTAAATGCAAATAAGAGAAAATATAAAGTATAAATAGGGAGTTTTATATCCTAAGAAGAGAAAATAGGGAGTTTTATATCCCTTCTTGAGAAATTAAAAGAGAAACACTAAAATTTCAAGAACCCATCCAAGATTAAGAGTTTATAGATGGGACAAACACTTGAGAGCAAAGGATTACCAAGAGATTGAACAAGAAGAAAAGAAAGGAGGGAGTTGAAAATCTTCAACTGGTTGAAGATCAAAATCTTAATTTGTACCGGGTAAGGTGTTATAAACATGATCTTAAAAAAATCATTTCAAATTTGATAAAGAATTGATGCCTTGATATTGAATCATAGGATAGGGTTCTTATACATAAATTGGGGAAAAAGTACTTGTTGTTAAGATTAAGTTAATTCATGTATGTGGTATGTAGTTTATAAAAGTATTGGGTGAAGGGGAGGGGGAGACAACTCTGGACAGACTTGTCTCCTGACTTTCAGTGAGATTTTGGATAGGAGGATGAGGTAATTAGGATCGGGTTCCTCATAGAAATTATTGATTTGAATGTTAGCTGACCAAGGAAACTGATCTTGTTCAATTTGGAGATGTAGAACTCCAGTTATGGGTTACCAACTGAGACTGAGTCGTGATTGATTATGTAGGGCAGTAGGACTAATTAGTTTATGGGCAATTTTGACTATCTTAAAGGCAAAACTGGGTTCTCCTCCCTTCGGTGAACTTGTAGCCTCGTGTCTTAGTTTTCTAACGAGATTAATCTCACTTAAAATGGAGTTTTAGAACTTTAGATATAGTTAAAATCTGGTGAGTGTTCGGACAGTAACACTTGAAAATTGAACAGTAACAGTTCAAAATTGGACAGTAACATTTGAAAATTGGATAGTAACAGTTCAAAGTTAAATAGTAATGGTTGGACAATAATAGTTGAAAATTGAACAGTAACAGTTCAAAATTAGACAGTAATGGTTAAACAGTAATAATTGAAAATTGAACAGTAACGGTTAAAAATTGAATAGTAACAGTTCAAAGTTAGACAGTAACAGTTGACTTTCATGTGAATACTATATATAAGAATATAAAAGAATTTAGTCATGTGAATGCTTGCACATTGAGATACTAACTCTAAAAATATACATGAAATATGTATGTATGTTATTATGAGGAAATGAAAATGCATAGTAAGTAACATATAAGTAATGGATGAATATAAATTCTCTATAATATCGACTTGAACGAATCATAACGAAAAACTTCCTTATAATTCAAGAAGAGAAACAAGGATTGGATCTTCTGTTAGGGAAGGTCGCGAGACAAGTGAAGCAGGTGCGTGATTTTCCTTCTATTTGTAATTATACAATTTAAAATTCTTTTGGTGAATGTAATTACAATAAATATCATGTTCAATGTAAATAAAGTCTAGTAATTTACAAGATTAGCTTCGGCTAATGGCATTCGTAATAGGGTTGTCGGGATATGAATTACAAGATTAGCTTCGGCTAATGGCATCCGTGATAGGATTGCCAGGAGATGATTTACAAGATTAGCTTCGGCTAATGGCATTCGTGATAGGGTTGTCGGGATATGAATTACAAGATTAGCTTCGGCTAATGGCATCCGTGATAAGATTGCCAGGAGATGATTTACAAGATTAGCTTCAGCTAATGGCATTCGTGATGTCGCACCCGACATCGCAACGGTCCTAAAAAATAATTCTCTTGAATTATTGAAAAAAGAACAGATTTCTGGCATCCGGTTCTTTTAAGGAAAAATGTCTCGTTTGAGGAGTCGCCACCTAGTATTATGGTCACTAGGAACCCTAACTGGTCAACAGAGATTCTATGACTCGGGATTGGTTACGTAAAAGGGAAGATATTATCACCCCTTAAACGTTCTGCCTAAGGCAGACTGCATTGTTGGTTTTGTCTTAAATTGCTAAATATTTATTAATTTATGTTGTGATGATTTGTTTATAATATTCCTGACTCTGGCGCCAGTGAATATTCGAGCTCGAATAATTCCAACTCTGGCGTTGGTAAAAATTCGTAGCTACAACAAAAATTAGATCAATATATTTTTTTATTCCCTACTCTAGCGCCAGTGAATAAATAAATAAAAATAAATTTACTTTTACGCATGCACACATTTTTTATTTTTCTAGCTAAACAAAATAAAAATACAACGAATAAAAATAATATAAATTTAAACTGGTATTTTTATTCCTGACTCTAGCGTCAGTGAATAAATCAATAAATTTACATTATTTTTATTCATGCATACACATTTTTATTTTTTCTATTTTTTTTTATTTTTTCTGTTTTTATATTTTTTATATTTTTATATATTTTGGGCTGGGCCCAGCTCAGCCCACATGAGCTGGGCTAGACCCAGTCACTGGCCCAAGCCAGTGACCCGGCTGGGCCATGCAAGGCACGCGTGATCTAAATCACGCGTGCATGGCCTTGTTACTGAATTAAAAAAAACAAACAGTGAGAACGAAGTAAAGAAAAGCGGGAGAAATAGAGCAGAAGGCGTACCTGGTGCGTTCGCAGAAGGTTTGCGCGAGATTGTTGAAGGCGATATTTCTGGTCCAAATTTCCTTTTATTCCTTCTGCTTTTCACATGGTATTCCTTTCGTGCTTCTCTGTTTCGGTTTATTTTTCTTCGTTTCTTTTGCTCTGTTTTCAGAACCAACCTCTTCTCTCTCTCGGTCTAATTCTTGCCTTCGTTCTCTTTAGGCCAGTACTGGTGAGGGGAAGTCGTTTTTGTTATGGGTTTCTAAAAAACTTGAAGATTCGGCTGGTGTCTTGAGCTTCTCCTTTCGGGTTTCTTTTTTCTCTCTCTCTCTCCAACTCTGCAATCCCCCGGTTCTTCGGGTTCTCTCGGTTCATATAGAGGCCGGCGGGTTGGTAACGGGTGGTAGGCTGAGAGTCGACCACCATTAAAGCACCCATAACTGAAGCCAACGGACGATTACTGCTGCAACGCCTCTCTGCCTTTACTGTCAAAAACCATCGTTGGCTTAAAGAAGAAGAAGGTGAACAGCGTCTTCAAAACGACGCCGTTTGGGGATAACAGTGGCCATTTTCACTTTGACCCGCGCAGTTTCGAACATTTTATAATTAAGCCCCTGATTTAAATTGTAATTGCCCCCCTGCATTTGGGCGCTATTTTCAATGTAATCCTTGGATTTTAATTTGTCAATTTGGACCCCAAACGTTAATATTTCTTCAATTAAGTCCCTGATTTCATTAATTTAATTAAATCCAAGTCCAATTAAGTCTCAAAACTTATCAATTCTTCAATTAAACCCTTAATTGGATTAATTAAATCAATTCCAAGCTTAATTAAGTCTCAAAACTTATCAATTCTCCAATTAAACCCTTAATTGGATTAAATAAATTAATTCCAAGCTTAATTAAGTCTCAAAACTTATTAATTCTCCAATTAAACTCTTGATTGGATTAATTAAATTAATTTCAAGCTCAATTAAGTCTCAAAACTTATCAATTCTCCAATTAAACCCTTAATTGGATTAATTAAATTAATTCCAAGCTTAATTAGATTAATTCCAAAGTTTAATTAAACCCTAAAAACTTTCAATCATGTTGCCCTTAACCCAAATTTTAATTCATTCTTCATTTATTTCATTTTACTTGTTTTTTTCATCATCATCATTATTATTTTTTTCATCAATTTTTTTATCCTTTTCAGTAAATAAAATAATAAAAATAAAATGGTCAAAAATTGGGTTATGACACGTGATAGGATTGTCGGGATATGAATTACAAGATTAGTTTCGACTAATGACATCTGTGATAGGATTTCAATATTAGACTTTGCAAGGTCACCCAGTTCATGCAAGTAAATAAGAGTATTCAAATTAAGAATATACAAATGAGTGTTAATTGGGTTTAAAAGATTTACAAGCAAAATATAAGTTCTCTCTTAGAATTCTTATGGATTCGATAGAAAATTTATACTTCATTCGTATTCATTACATGAGCTATATATATATATATATATATATATATATATATATATTCTCTATCAACATAATGGTATGTTTATTTATGTAACAGGTCCATCAAATATTCAGGGAGATCATTAGTGTAGGACCTTACTTTGGGAAGCTTATATAAATACTTAACTTAAACAAAAGAGAATTAACATGTTTATATAGTATACTTTTGTATAAACCTTGATGTATTTATAAAAGTTCTGCTTAGTATGTAGTATTTTTGTTATCTTTTAATTAATCATTTTGAAATATTTAAGAACACTTATTATGTTGTAAAAGTTTTCTTTGCATGATAGTTTCCTTTTCTTTTAAATTTTATGATATGATGTTTGGACTATATTCAAATTGAACTTACTCATAGGATACATATATTGTGTGGATTGTATGAGTTGTGGAATTATTAGGTTTGATGTAAGGTCCGAAATTATGGGACCTGTGATGATGAGTTGATTAAGTAAATTGATAGTAGTCGATAACTTGGGATGTCCTAAATGCAAAATAAACTCTGCCAAATTTTTGGTAATAATAATAATAATAAATTTACCCTCAAATAAAGATGATATGTTGGAACTTTTAACATTGATCAAGTGTATAGTCAGACTGTTACAGACCATGTAAGCCTCTAGTGGCCATCATATTATCAACCACAGGGCTCGAACTAAAACGATAAAAAAAAAAAAAACTCTTTAATCTCAGGCTTTACCACTAAACCACGTATTAAATGGTTTTCACTCTCGCATTTTTAAAAGGTTTCTTTGTGAATGGGAATGCAGTTTAAGATTTTAAGCGTCGAATTAAGACTAATGACCCACATTACACTAATTAAGGAATCTACGAATGATAGTGCATTTATGCCAAAATTTACAATCCTTTTGGCCTCGGACAAGTGGCTTTTACTGTGCCACTAAGAGTGTGTTTGGTATTGTGGTAACTGTTGTGGTTTGTGGTTTAAAAAAGTTGTTTTATAAAAAGTACTTTTAGTTGAGCTTGGTTTGAAAAATAGGTGTTTGGTTAAAACTGTGGTTGAAATTGAAGTTGAAGAAAAAGCAGTTTAATGTGTTTGGTTAACAGTACTTTTAAAATTGAGGTTATAAAATAATTTTAAAATATATATTAATATTAATGGTTTTAAATTTAAATATTGTAGAATTAATTACTCCTGTTACATCATGAAATAAAAAATACTTTATAAAAAATACTTTTTATTATTCCATTAAACTATTTATAATTTCATTACATACAAAATTCATCTGATAAGAACTACAATTTTTATAATTTTTTGAGCGTAAATAAAATATTATCAGGTATAAAATTGATATTACAGTGCGATAAATTCACTTTATACTAATGTTTTTTAAAAAAAAATGTTAAAAAAATTAACACTGAAAAAAAAAAAAAAAGTTCACGTGAACAGTGCAATTCTTGCACTGTTTACATACTCCATTGTTCAGTGAACAGTGGTGCATGCCTCCCCTGCTCACTAAACAGTGGACACATGCCTCCACTGTTCAGTGAACAGTGTATCATGGTTGGATTTCCTGAAAGCAGCATTTTTATGCTTTTCATCTTCCTGCGTTTCTCACACGATTTGGATGTGGGACCATGCACAGTAAGCAACTTTTTTTTGTTAACCAAACATTTGCTTCCTGTGTTTTTTAAAAAACACAACTTCTAACGCGTAGCCAAACGGGCTCTAAATATATCTTGGCAGACGCGTGATAAAATTTGCAAGAAAGAGAGCACCACTTTTGACATATTTTGTCTGGGGAGCATAGAGTAAAGCCCATGTCTTCAAAATGCACATATAAATTTATTTATTTTAATTCTCTAGTTTAGTTAGGAACATATAAATTGATGTTATTTTTCCAATCCTATTGCATCACAGACTTGTGTAATTAATATTGATGATGATATAATTCTAAAGGGTATAGTTTAATTAATCAAGTTCTGAGTTTGCTCCTAAAAAATCATCAGTTCGAGTCTCATAGATCTTAGGATCATTGAAAGCTTACATGATCATTAATTTTAAAACTCGTGAAATTAATTGAGGTACCAATAAACTGGTCCGGATATCCATATTAATTCCTAGATCTATGATTAGATGAAATTCACATACTAAATTCTTTCCTTTTTTTTCTATATACAATCAAATCTGGAATTATTGGCCAATGAAAACTAAAACAACTAATTTATTTTGTTTTTATCATTTCATTTCATTTATACTATTGAGTCAAGGTAATATATTATTTATTGTGTCCATCCATAAATAAAAATGGAAAACGAAAGGAAAATAAAATAAAATAAAAACCTAAAATTATTCTTCCCTCATGTATAATACGAAAATAAGAAAGAACCCTCACTGCTGATCTCATCAAGCACATGACATAACTAAAATTAAAATAAATAAATAAATAAACTAAATAGCAGCAGGACGACCCACCATATGAGAGTGTAAAAAGGAAAACCCGCCACCTCCACCAAGGATAATTGAGGAGCTAACCCAAAATCTAACAAGTTGAATTGCTTTTACAGTTTTTATTATGATTTATTCCCCTTGTTCTCTTGTTCTCTGAGTTATGTATTTTATTTTGCATGCTGGTATTAAAGACTGAAATTAAGTGCAAAGTAACAAAAGTGCCGTAAGCTTTTGGTATTCTAGATTTGTCAGAAGCTAACCATTTCTTTTTTTTTTTTTTTAAATTAAATTAAATTGATGTTCATGTAATTTGTATTATTTGGGCTTCCTGGATTTTAGTTTTTTTCTTGACATCTTATCCTCCGTGCTTTATAGCATCATGGCTGGTTTTGAGGGTGCAGGTTGCAGTTTAAAAAAATTATAAATTATTTTTTTAATAAGATTTTAATAAAGAGTTTCAGTGAATTTATATAAAATTATAGTGTATATTAATTACATAAATATTTTTAAAATTATAATTAAGATAAAATATACATCATATTATAGCATTATCAAACTAACCTTTAATTAATCTCTAATAGGTTCAATGAATAGAAGTATGACTAACGAACTACAAAATTAGTTTTAAAATCTAACCCAACATTTCTGATCTAGGATTTATGTCAAATAGGTTTTAATAAAAATATAGAGAAAATTAATTCAGTATGACTCAATAAAAAGAGTTAGTCTGTAACCCCATTAGTCTAGAAAAAACTAATCAAAATATTTTTAAAATAATATTTTTTTTATTTTTTTATAAAATAAAAAAAATTAGATTAATTTGAGTTAGTCCTAATTCTGCTAAACTTACTTGACTTATTACATGTGATTAGTTATTTTAAAAGCAATGATCTTGACCCGATAGTATAAAGAATCAAATAAAAATTTTAAGAATATATAAAATATAATGAAAGATCAGTTTAGTGGTGTTTTAATTAACAGGTTCTAAAATTTAATTTAGAAAAATAATCTCGAAGTGTACCCATTGAACAATGGTCGTTGGTCTGACTCGAGATCAAAAGGTTCCACTTCCTTAAGAATTCACCTTTTTTTCTTTTCGTTTATTTTATTTCTCAAAAGTTCCCAAGAACTTATGGTTATTTACCAACAAACCCTTACTTTTTCTAAAAAAAACTAAAAAGATGGAGAAAACAAAGTTACAGTTCATTGTGAAGAGGAACAATAATTCTCTTTCTTGGCCTTCACAACCATGTCTAGGTACTCCAGCCTCTCCAAGTCTGATTCCTCTACCATCCTTTGCTTTCCCACTACTTCTTCTAGTTCTTTTTGCAGTTTCTTCATAACCTGTGGATTTTTTATCAGTTCTGTGAATGCCCAGTCAATCATAGTTGCTGAAGTGTCCACAGAAGCCACAAGCATGTCCTGCAAAATGTCATGTGCAGGAGCATAAAGATATTTAGATTAGTAATGTGCTACCATTATTGTGTTGTTAATTTAACTCTTTCAATATCAAGATTAAGAGATAAAATGCTCATTTACCACCATTATGGCTTTCATACAGCCTTGATCGACGAGGTACTCGTTTTCTTCGGATTTCATGAAACTTAGCATGACGTCAACAAAGTCCTTGTTTTTGCCCTTCTCCTGGTAGTGTACATGCTCGTCAATAATCTTGTCGAGAAAGACATCTAACACTTTGGAAATAGCCTTCATGCGTTTTGTCAGTCCCTGGAGATCAAGAGCTGCGATTTGAGGAATGTAATCTCCCAAGTACTGTGGAGCTGCTGATAAATGCATGACCTCTTGCATCACAGATTGGAATCCCCTCTCATCAAGATCCTCATCTAAATATTTCTTCCCAAACACCATTCTACAGCTCATGTCAGCACTGAGGGACGAAACCTTGGCACTCAGATCGACAGCAACACGTTCCTGTGAAGCTTCTTGAATGTACTTAATCAACAGATCAAGCTCCTCCATTCTCATTGCCTTGAAAGATGTAATTTTCAAGCTACTAAGCAACTCCACTGTGCACATCTTACGCATGCTGCGCCAATACGAACCGTATTGTGCAAAAGCCATGCCTTTTTGTCCATAAGAGATGTACCTTGCAGACTCGTGAGGTGGTCTGCCAGCAAAAACTAGGTCATGGGTCTTGAGAAATAACTCGGCAGCTTCAGGCGAAGAGACAACAATGGTCGACACCAGGCCTAGCCGCAAATGCATGATGGGGCCATATCTTTGAGCAAGCTGATGAAGAGCTCGATGAGGGAACTTCCCTAACAAATGAAGACTTCCAAAAATTGGAAACCCTCTTGGACCAGGCGGTAGTCTCTTATTCTCGGTGCTTAACCATCGGAGCAGAAAGATAAGTGCGACAAAGGCTAGAGAAGCTGTCCAAATCCAAGCCATGGATCTGTGATTCTGTAACTTGCTGTTCTTGAAGTGTATAAAATCTCTACCCTTTTATTTACTTGGATATTGTGACTTATATAGGAATCGAAGCCTGAAAGAAAAACAAACAGGAGAGGTAAGTTCATCGTTGTTGTTGTTTGTTGTTTTGTTGAACTTTGACTTGTGTAGCTAAGATCAAGCGTGACATACTATAAAAACACAAAAGCATGATTTGCTTAATTCAAGTTAATTGTGTCATCACGGATATTATATGCTTAGTCATTTTGATAACGTAGTGATTATTTTTTAATTTTTAAAAAAAATATCTAAAAATAATATCTTTTTATTTTTAAAATTTATTTTTGACATTAACACATTAAAATAATATATAAATACCAAAAACTTAATTTATAATTAAAAAATTAACTTTTTTTAAAAAATTTGCAACGCAGAACAGTTCTTACTGAATAAGTTTTAACTATGATTTTTTCAATAAAAAAACAAAAGCAATAAAAAAAATACTTATATGATGTGTGAAATTGTTTTAAAATCATAAAAAATAATTAAAAATAAAATAAATAAAATTTAAATATTTAAATATTTAAATATATTTTTTTAACAAAAAAAAAAACAAACACGCTATTAAATTTGGATTTCAAACAACATCGTTACTTAGGATAGCATAAATTATTCAATTTTTTCACACGTTAGAGTAGAGAAAAAGGATTATAATTCAGTAATTTCGAGCTGATAAAAATATAAAAGCTAATTGATATTATCCAACATTTAATGCACCGAGAGTTGACCAACAATTTGAAACGGTGCGCCCCATTTCTTTCTGTGGAGAAGGATGGGATGCCCAGCCAACAATAAACAGGTTAGGTTGCATCTCATGCCTTTCAAAACACACCGTTTAGGAGAGACAAAAGGAGAGTAATCCAATGAAATATATGAGATATTTGTGAGAGAAGCTCTAGAATGTTTACTTTTATTAGAAGAGAAATTATTAATTGTTTTTTATTAATAAAATATTATTGTGATTTTTATATTATATAGTAGTAAGCAAATTAATCTAATTTTTAGTCAACCGCGTAAATTCTTGAATGTATTATTATTTATTTTCCTTGTTGTCTTAAAGTTGTGCATTTTATTTAGCATGCCGGCATTAAAGACTAAAATTAAGTGCAAACTAGCAAAAGTACCGTAAGCTTTTGGTATTCTAGATTTGTCGGCACAGATAACCACCAACACCTTTCCATTTCTTTTTCTTTGTTTAAGTTGATGTTCATCTAATTTATATTATTTGTGCTTCCTGGATTTTATTTTTGTCTTCACATAGCAAACCCAAGACACCCATGTTCTAAAACAAGACACTGACACATTTAGCTTCATTTGTTAAGGCGATATGTAGGAATAGCTAGTAGATGCTTGGACCTGCAGAGTACGAGACCAAACTCTTCTGTCATGTCCACTTCAGATGGCAATATTCCATTTGGAAGTTCCCAATCAAAGCAATGCAGCAGCTGCGCAACCACCAGCCGCACCACAGTCAGCCCTAATTGCATTCCAGGGCAGCTTCTGCGGCCAGTGCCAAATGGAATAAGCTGGAAGTCTCGGCCACGAACATCTATGTCACTGCCAACAAACCTCTCCGGGTAAAACTTTTCTGCATCGGTCCAAGCTTTTGGGTCTCGACCAATGGCCCATACATTGATTATAACATGTGATTTCTTCGGTATGTGGAAGCCATTCACAACGCAGTCCTCCGTGGCCTCATGAGGGATCATCAAAGGACCCGCTGGATGGAGCCGCAAGGTTTCCTTCACAACCATGTCTAGGTACTCCAACCTCTCCAAGTCTGATTCCTCTACCATCCTTTGCTTTCCCACTACTTCTTCTAGTTCTTTTTGCAGTTTCTTCATAACCCGTGGATTTTTTATCAGTTCTGAGAATGCCCAGTCAATCACAGTTGCTGAAGTGTCCACTGAACCCACAAGCATGTCCTGCAAAATGTCATGTGCAGGAGCATAAAGATATTTAGATTAGTAATGTGCTACCATTATTGTGTAGTTAATTTAACTCTTTCATCAAGATTAAAAGATAAAATGCTCATTTACCACCATTATGGCTTTCATACAGCCTTGATCAACGAGGTACTCGTTTTCTTCGGATTTCATGAAACTTAGCATGACGTCAACAAAGTCCTTGTTTTTGCCCTTCTCCTGGTATTGTACATGCTCGTCAATAATCTTGTCAAGAAAGACATCTAACACTTTGGAAATAGCCTTCATGCGTTTGTCAGTCCCTGAGATCAAGAGCTGCGATTTGAGGAATGTAATCTCCCAAGTGTGGAGCTCCTGATAAATGCATGACCTCTTGCATCACAGATTTGAATCCCCTCTCATCAAGATCCTCATCTAGATATTTCTTCCCAAACACCATTCTACAGGTCATGTCAGCACTGAGGGACGAAACCTTGGCACTCAGATCGACAGCAACACGTTCCTGTGCAGCTTCTTGAATGTACTTAATCAACAGATCAAGCTCCTCCATTCTCATTGCCTTGAAAGATGCAACTTTCAAGCTACTAAGCAACTCTGCTGTGCACATCTTACGCATGCTGCGCCAATACGAACCGTATTGTGCAAAAGCCATGCCTTTTTGTCCATAAGAGATGTACCTTGCAGACTCGCGAGGTGGTCTACCGGCAAAAACAAGGTCGTGGGTCTTAAGAAATAACTCGGCAGCTTCAGGCGAAGAGACAACAATGGCCGGCACCTGGCCTAACCGCAAATGCATGATGGGGCCATATCTTTGAGCAAGCTGATGAAGAGCTCGATGAGGGAACTTCCCTAACAAATGAAGACTTCCAAAAATTGGAAACCCTCTTGGACCAGGCGGTAGTCTCCTATTCTCGGTGCTTAACCACCGGAGCAGAAAGATAAGTGCGACAAAGGCTAGCTAGAGAAGTCCAAATCCAAGCCATGGATCTGTGATTCTATAACTTGCTGTTCTTGAAGTGTATAAAATCTCTACCCTTTTATTTACTTGGATATTGTGACTTAGGAATCGAAGCCTGAAAGAATTATAATTCAGTAATGTTTTCACACGTTAGAGTAGAGAAAAAGGATTATAATTCAGTAATTTCGAGCCTGCGCTGCCTCTGACAAAAATACAAAAGCTAATTGATATTATCCAACATTTAATGCACCGAGAGTCGACCAACAATTAGAAACGGTGCGCCCCATTTCTTTCTGTGGAGAAGGATGGGATGCCCAGCCAACAATAAATAGGTTAGGTTGCATCTCATGCCTTTCAAAACACACCGTTTAGGAGAGACAAAAGGAGAGTAATCCAATGAAATATATGAGATATTTGTGAGAGAAGCTCTAGAATGTTTACTTTTATTAGAAGAGAAATTATTAATTGTTTTTCTATTAATAAAATATTATTCTGATTTTTATATTATATAGTAAATTTTTTCTCGTAAGCAAATTAATCTAATTTTTAGTCAACCACGTAAATTCTTGAACGTATTATTATTTATTTTCCTTGTTGTCTCAGAGTTCTGTATTTTATTTAGCATTAAAGACTAAAATTAAGTGCAAAGTAGCAAAAGTGCCGTAAGCTTTCGGAAATCTAGATTTGTCGGCACAGATAACCACCAACACCTTTCCATTTCTTTTTCTTTGTTTAAGTTAAATTAAATTGATGTTCATCTAATTTAATATTATTTGGGCTTCCTGGATTTTATTTTTTTTCCTTACATCTTATCCTCCTTGCTGTTGCAGGCTGAAAACAATAATGTCTGTATGACAACTGGCATGCCAGCCCGCAGAGCAGATATACAGGTCATCAACGTATTCCACACGCGTGAAGCACAAGGAGGGAGAGGGAGCACCACCAGGCCCTTTTTGTCCGAGCACCTATTTTTGAAATCATGTGTCTCGCAGCCTGATTCCATGATGCCTCTCCGATTGTATAAAGAATCAAATAAAAAATTTAAGAATATATAAAATATAATGAAAGATCAGTTTAGTGGTGTTTTAATTAACAAGTCAGGTTCTAAAATTTAATTTAGAAAAATAATCTCGAAGTGTACCCATTGAACAATGGTCGTTGGTCTGACTCGAGATCAAAAGGTTCCACTTCCTTAAGAATTCACCTTTTTTTCTTTTCGTTTATTTTATTTCTCAAAAGTTCCCAAGAACTTATGGTTATTTACCAACAAACCCTTACTTTTTCTAAAAAAAACTAAAAAGATGGAGAAAACAAAGTTACAGTTCATTGTGAAGAGGAACAATAATTCTCCTTCTTGGCCTTAAAAAAAAAAAAAAGCTCTTTATGATGTGTTTGAGGGTAAAATAGTTTTTGTATTGTGATAATTTGGTGTTTTATAATTGATTAGAGACAGTACATGTATTTTGTGTTTAGTTTTACAGTGAATTTATAACACTACACTTATAAGAAATAAAATTTTAAGCTTCTACTTATTTTTTCATTTTCAATTAAAAATATATAGTAAAATAACATTTTTACTCCTGTAATAAAATAAAATAAAAAACTATATAAAGGCCTTTTCATTATTATCAATATTGTGGCATGGTAAAAAGACATTGGCATCCTTGATATCATATAATTTAGCTCTTAGGTTAAAAAGTATTTAATTGTGTCATTTCATTATTTGTTTCTCTATATATATATATATTGGTTGGGGTGTGGTCATTTGAGCATTTTAATAAGTAAAAAAAAATAGACACGGCTGCTCGGCCATCTTCGAACAAGATGTGAGGCTGAAATTCCAAGGCCAAAAAAGCTCTTTAAAGATGGCTTCAGCTTTGTCTCAGTGTTTCCTCACTGAATATGTTTTATGTCCACTGATAAGAGGTCAAATTTGTCACCGTCCATCATTTCTTTTTTTTCTTCTTTCTTTCCTTTCTTTTTCTCGGTGTTTGCGCCCTGCCATCTAATTTTTCAAGTCAACCTTTAAACATCTATTTCTTTTTTATTTAGTCCTTTCTTTTTTATTATATTTTTTTTGAAATAATTTATTGAATTATATTTTTCTTTCGATTTCATCCTCATTTAATTTTTTGTTTTTGTCAAATTTGATCTCTATTCTTTTTATTGTTGTTTTTTGTAGTCTAATATAATTTTTCGAGTTGCGTTTTTTTTTTCGATTCACCCTCCATAAATTTTTTTCCTGATAGATTTCATTCTTATTCTTTTAATTAGTATATTTTTGCTTTGCAAAATTTTCAAAAGCAGTATTTTTTTACCCGATTTAATTTGTAATTGGTTTGAACTTTCATGAGATTTGCTTAAGATTGTTTTAGTTTTTTATCATTTTTTTTAAATAATTTTTTTTTTATTTTATCATTCAATATTTATTTAATAAAATATTAAACTCTTCTGTTTTTCATGCTTTCTATGACCTTGGTTTTGGAGGCCATAGTCACACCTAGTTGAGAAACAGCTAGATTTGCTTCTGATTTATTAACACTTGTTATGCATAAAGCAAACGATCATGCTGTGTCTATGAATCGCTAGTGCTATGTATAAACAAAGTCATCAAGTCTAACGGTGCTTTTATATGTTTTCTTCTTCCATCGGTCGGACAGAGAATAAATTATCTAGTTTTCCAAAAGAAATGGCATATACCTCGTTTATTTGCTCTTAAAAAGATGGTAAAATCCTTTAAAGAGTGTGATGAACAAGAAAGCACACAGAATCCCTGAAGGAACATTATTTTGATCTAAAACAAGACACTGACACATTTAGCTTCATTTGTTAAGGCGATATGTAGGAATAGCTAGTAGATGCTTGGACCTGCAGAGTACGAGACCAAACTCTTCTGTCATGTCCACTTCAGATGGCAATATTCCATTTGGAAGTTCCCAGTCAAAGCAATGCAGCAGCTGCGCAACCACCAGCCGCACCACAGTCAGCCCTAATTGCATTCCAGGGCAGCTTCTGCGGCCAGTGCCAAAAGGAATAAGCTGGAAGTCGCGGCCCCGAACATCTATGTCACTGCCAACAAACCTCTCCGGGTAAAACTTTTCTGCATCGGTCCAAGCTTCTGGGTCTCGACCAATGGCCCATACATTGATTATAACATGTGATTTCTTTGGTATGTGGAAGCCATTCACAACGCAGTCCTCCGTGGCCTCATGAGGGATCATCAGAGGACCCGCTGGATGGAGCCGCAAGGTTTCCTTCACAACCATGTCTAGGTACTCCAACCTCTCCAAGTCTGATTCCTCCACCATCCTTTGCTTTCCCACTACTTCTTCTAGTTCTTTTTGCAGTTTCTTCATAACCCGTGGATTTTTTATCAGTTCTGAGAATGCCCAGTCAATCATAGTTGCTGAAGTGTCCACAGAAGCCACAAGCATGTCCTGCAAAATGTCATGTGCAGGAGCATAAAGATATTTAGATTAGTAATGTGCTACCATTATTGTGTTGTTAATTTAACTCTTTCAATATCAAGATTAAGAGATAAAATGCTCATTTACCACCATTATGGCTTTCATACAGCCTTGATCGACGAGGTACTCGTTTTCTTCGGATTTCATGAAACTTAGCATGACGTCAACAAAGTCCTTGTTTTTGCCCTTCTCCTGGTAGTGTACATGCTCGTCAATAATCTTGTCAAGAAAGACATCTAACACTTTGGAAATAGCCTTCATGCGTCTTGTCAGTCCCTGGAGATCAAGAGCTGCGATTTGAGGAATGTAATCTCCCAAGTGTGGAGCTGCTGATAAATGCATGACCTCTTGCATCACAGATTGGAATCCCCTCTCATCAAGATCCTCATCTAAATATTTCTTCCCAAACACCATTCTACAGGTCATGTCAGCACTGAGGGACGAAACCTTGGCACTCAGATCGACAGCAACACGTTCCTGTGAAGCTTCTTGAATGTACTTAATCAACAGATCAAGCTCCTCCATTCTCATTGCCTTGAAAGATGTAATTTTCAAGCTACTAAGCAACTCCACTGTGCACATCTTACGCATGCTGCGCCAATACGAACCGTATTGTGCAAAAGCCATGCCTTTTTGTCCATAAGAGATGTACCTTGCAGACTCGTGAGGTGGTCTGCCAGCAAAAACTAGGTCATGGGTCTTGAGAAATAACTCGGCAGCTTCAGGCGAAGAGACAACAATGGTCGACACCAGGCCTAGCCGCAAATGCATGATGGGGCCATATCTTTGAGCAAGCTGATGAAGAGCTCGATGAGGGAACTTCCCTAACAAATGAAGACTTCCAAAAATTGGAAACCCTCTTGGACCAGGCGGTAGTCTCTTATTCTCGGTGCTTAACCATCGGAGCAGAAAGATAAGTGCAACAAAGGCTAGAGAAGTCCAAATCCAAGCCATGGATCTGTGATTCTATAACTTGCTGTTCTTGAAGTGTATAAAATCTCTGGCCTTTTATAGGAATCGAAGCCTGAGAGAAAAACAAACAGGAGAGGTAAGTTCGTTGTTGTTGTTTGTTGTTTTGATCGAATCGATCGTGACATACTATAAAAACACAAAAGCATGATTTTCAATTCAAGTTAATTGTCTCATCACAGATATTATATATATACTTAGAGCATCTCTAACCGGAGAGACAAATAAAAAGACAAAATTAAAAAAATATCCTTTTAGCTTTTATTTTTATAATTAAACATTCCAACCCAGCAGCCAATTAAAAAGCCAAAATGGCTCTTTAAGTTGAGAGGAGTTATTTCTACATGTTACTATAGAAATAGCCAAAAAAAAAAATTACTGTGCTAATGGCTATTTTTATAACCATTGGTCAATAGTATTTTTTTTTTCTTTAAAAGCAAGGAAATAAACTTGTTCTTGTTTCAAATTTTTTCAAAGCATGATTTTTAAAAAAAAAAATTAAAAATCAAAATTTAAAATATTAATGGTTTTTTCAAAGTTTGAATTTAAATTTACTTTTAAAAAATTAAATTTTTAACAGTAACATATAAAACTGAAAATTAAAAATATTCATATAAATAAATTGTAAGTTTAATTTTAAATTATATCTTTTAACTTTCATATTATTTCATTAAATTTTATATTATTTTTATAAATTACTCATATTAATTATATAATTAATAAGATCATAATTATATTATATATAAAATATCTAAATTAGTTACATAATTATATAAAAATAAATTTAACATGAAATATATTAAAATATAAATGGCTTTTCTAAATAGCTTTTTACCATTGGAATGCATATAATCAAAAAAACTATATTTATACTATTCAAAAAGCCATTTTATCAATTTAGCTTTTCAATTTGGCTTTTTACATTGGAGATGCTCTTAGAGTCATTTCGATAAAGTAGTCATTATTTTTCAACTCTTTTAAGAAAAAAATATTTTAAAATAATATTTGTTTTAATTTTTAAAATTTAATTTTGACATGAGCATATTAAAATAATATATAAATATCAAAATTTAATATAAAACAAAAAAAATTATATTTCTTTAAAAAAAAAATTGAAACGCAAAAACAGCTCTTATTGAGTAAGTTTTAACTATGATTTTTTCAATAAGAAAGCAAAAGCAATAGAAAAGCCACTTATATAGTGTTTGGAAGGTGTTTCGAAATCATAAAATAATAATTAAAAATAAATTAAATTAAATTAAATTATTTTAAAAATATTTTTTTAACGAAAAACGAACACGCTATTAAATTTGGATTTCAATTTTTTCACACGTTAGAGTAGACAAAAAGGATTATAATTCAGTAATTTCGAGCCTACGCTGCTTCTGACAAAGATATAAAAGCTAACTGATGTTATCCAAACTCCCCAACCGTTACATTTAATGCACCTAACAATTACATTTAATACATCTAACAATTAAGAACGGTGCGCACTTTTTTATTTTTTTAACTCGGGTATACTCACATCTTTTTAAAGGATGAAACTAGTCTCGTTTTAGGTCTAGTCTCGTTTTAGGTTTGTGATTGTATGTAGTAGTACCTTAATTATTAAATTAAGATTTTATTGGTAGTACCATTTCTTTACATGGAAAAGGATGGGATGCCCAGCCAACAATAAATAGGTTAGGTTGCATCTCATGCCTTTCAAAACACACCATTTAGGAGAGACAAAAGGAGAGTGATCCAATGAAATTACCTCAAGCTCTGGAATGTTTTTTTTATTAGAAGAGAAATTATAATTTTTTTTCTATTAATGAAATATTATTGTGATTTTTATATTATATAGTAATTTTTTTCTCGTAAACAAATTAATATAATTTTTAGTAAACCACGTAAATTCTTGAATGTATTATTATTTATTTTCTTTGTTGTCTTAGAGTTGTGTATTTTATTTAATTAGCATGCCGGCATTAAAGACTGAAATTAAGTGCAAACTAGCAAAACTGCCGTAAGCTTTTGGTATTCTAGATTTGTTAGCACAGATAACCACCAACACCTTTCCATTTCTTTTTCTTTGTTTAAGTTAAATTAAATTGATGTTCATCTAATTTATATTATTTGGGCTTCCTGGATTTTATTTTTTTTCTCTACTTCTCATCTAATAAATGCCTCGGTGGCAGTTACAAAAGTATCTGATTCCTTTCTATTTTTCACCGAGCATACGGTAAACAATCACTCTATATGTTAAATATATAGATATATATATTTAACCCAATCTTGGCCCAAATCGTGTTTCCTACAACACACCCTTAGGCCTTGGTTATAATGTTTTTGCTCATTCTAATTTGATATTTAACAAAACAAATCCCTTTTCGATAATAGAAAATTTCAAAAATATTTGGGGGTCTTCGTTGATTTATTTGTGGGCTCCTCGCACTTTGCTTTATTTTTTTTCTTTGTGTTTATATTTTTTGTAGATTTGCTCAATCTGTGGACTATTACTATTAAATGCAAATATGTCGTGTATTGTTTTTTTTACTTCCATCTAAAAATGACAAATAATAATAAAGGATAAACAAGAAAAAAATAACATAGAAAATTTCTTCTTCAAATTCATTTTTTTACGAAAATATTCACTAACACCTGAGTCAGGAATATCGTATTTTTTGGATGTATGTGATATTTACCAACACCAGAGCTGGATATATTCATATAAATTATTCACTAATATTAGAGTCAGGAACATGTAAGGAAGAATAAAAAAAAAATGAGAACAAATTCTTAGGAATTTTAGACAAAACCAGCAATACAGTCTGCCTTATGTAGGACGCTTAAAGGGTGATAGCTTCTTCCTTTTTGCGTAACTAATCTCCTACCATAAAATCTCTGTTGACCAGTTAGGGTTCCTAGTGACCATGATACTAGGTGACGACTCCTTGAACAAGATATTTTCCCCTAAAAAAACAAGATGCCAGATATATGTTCCTTTTCCAATCGAGATTTTTTTTTTAATCAGTCGCCACGATGTCTGGGTGTGATAGATGACCTAAATCTAAGATAACAAGTCCTCATCAATCAAGCAACAAGAAGATTAAGAAGAAATGGGGGCTTATATTTCAAATCAGGTAAAGATGCATGCATATCATCTAACCTTTGAGACATTGGACAATGAGTTTTGCAAAGTTCATAAGAGAAATCTCTGACGGGGTCCATCAAATGGAAGGGCCGCCAAAAAATATACCACCTTTCGAGTGTGCGCCTTCGAGCATTCAAAGTTGTGTGTTTCCTAACCCTACCTCCTTTTAAGTGCACCTCCAAGCCCTCATCTCCTTTTCGAGTGCGCCTTTGAGCCCCATCATGACGTCCCTTTAAGACATTTCTTTTCTTTCTTGGGTAGTTCACCATTACAATGAGACCCTTTCCTTTCTTTTTTCTGGATAGGTCAACCATTATAATGAGACCACTTCTAAAAAAAATGATGGTGAAATTTCTCTCTATAGTTTTCAACATCTAGCAGGTCGCCTGGAAAAATAAGACCACTCGTGAAATCCTTCGTGTTTCTTCTTCCTATCTGGCAGGTCACCTGAAACAATTAAACCACTTGCAAAATCATTTTTGCTTTTTATTCTTCATCGGGCAGGTCACCTAGAAAAATAAGACCACTCGCAAAATCCTTCGTGTTGCTTCTTCCTATCATGCAAGTCACCTGAAACAATTAGACCACTCGCGAAACCCTTTTCGTGTTTTATTCTTCATTGGGCAGGTCACCTGAAAAAATAAGATCACTCGTGAAATCCTTTGTGTTCCTTCTTCCTATCGAGGAAGTCACCTACAACAATTAGACCACTCGCAAAACCCTTTTTGTGTTTTATTATTCATCGGGCAGGTCACCTGGAAAAATGAGACCACTCACGAAATCCTTCGTGTTGCTTCTTCCTATTGGGCAGGTCGTCTAGAACAATTAGATCACTCGCGAAACCCTTTTCACCTTTCATTCCCCATCGAGAAGGTCGCCTGGAAAAATAAGACCACTCGTGAAATTCTTTGTGTTACTTCTTCCTATCAAGCAGGTCACCTGGAACAATTAGATCACTCACGAAACCCTTTTTCCCTTTTATTCTTCATTGGAAAGGTCACCTGGAACAATTAGATCATTCGCGAAACCCTTTTTGCCTTATATTCTTCATCGGGCAAGTCGCCTTAAAAAATGACACCACTCGTGAAATCCTTCGCATTGCTTCTTCCTATTGGGCAGGTCACCTAGAACAATTTGACCACTCATGAAACCCTTTTCGCGTTTTATTCTTCATCAAAGAGGTCACCTGGAAAAATGAGACCAATCGCAAAATCCTTCGCGTTGCTTCTTCCTATCAGGCAAGTCGCCTGGAACAATTAGATCACTAATGAAACCCTTTTTGCATTTTATTCTTCATCGGGCAAGTCGCCTAGAAAAATGAGACCACTCGTGAAATCCTTTGCGTTGCTTCTTCCTATCAGGCAGGTCGCCTGAAATAGTTAGATCACTCATGAAACCCTTTTCGCTTTTCATTCTTCATCGGGCAGGTCACCTAAAAAAATGAGACCACTCGCGAAATCCTTTGTGTTGCTTCTTCGTATCAGGCAGGTCGCCTGAAATAATTAGACCACTCGTGAAACCCTTTTTGCATTTTATTCTTCATTGGGCAGGTCACCTGGAAGAATAAGACCACTTGTGAAATACTTCGAGTTGCTTCTTCCTATCGGGCAGGTCGTCTAGAACAATTAGATCACTTGCAAAACCCTTTTCACCTTTTATTCTTCATCGGGAAGGTCGCCTAGAAAAATGACACCACTCATGAAATCCTTCGCATTGCTTCTTCCTATCAGGCAGGTCACCTGGAACAATTAGACCACTTGTGACACCCTTTTTGCATTTTATTCTTTATCGAGCAAGTCACCTGGAAAAAGGAGACCACTCGTGAAATCCTTCGCGCTGCTTCTTTATCGAGCATTGTAAAGAGGAGGCAATTGTTGTAACCCAATTTTGGCTCATTGGCTTTTTAATTTAATTTTACAGAGTTTAAAATATAAAATTAAAATATCAGAGTTATTTTGATGGAAAGTGTGATTTGTCATCTTGCGTGAAAACTAGGGACTACAATGTACTTTTCTGATTCTATCCTTATCTTCAAGATAATCCTTGTCTTCAAGCTAATAACAGTTATCTGCTTTCAAATTTGATTCTTAATCAAATTCAAACTTCAAAAAAGAGAATGAGTTTGATTGAAACTTTATTTGTCACATACGAAGGAACTTTGGTACTATAAATACAGACCTCAGTGTATGCAAAAAAGAGGGGGACAATCAGAAGAAACTTGAAGAGAGGCCATCACAAAAACAAAAACCCTAAGAGGAGGCCATTAAAAGAAACCCTGAGAAGAGGTCATTAGGAAAAATTGAGGAAAAAAAGACAACAAACAAAGAGAACGAGAGAGAGAAAGGGAGTTAAAGAACCCGAAAAACACAAAACAAAACACAACAAAGAGGCAAGAGGAAGAAGGAACAGAGGGGAGGAACACAAATGCAGAAGGAATAGGACCAGTTTTCCTAGCAACGAGCATCTACATCAATCTTCGCTCAAAAAGTTGGCAATAGCAGTCCAACCACAGGTAAGTCATTTCGTCCCCTCCTTTTCACTTTTAATTACCCTCTTCCTGTAGCAAGGGTGCGCGAGTAGCTCGCGCACGCTTGCAAAGAAAAATATACTGGTCGGGATACTGGTCTGAACCATATATATGATTGCATCACAATATCAAATACCACCCTAATCTCTTGTGATAAAATCTCTAATCCCATTTTGATCTCATTGAGAATTTGTTTTTTCTATTTTACTTACACAATTTTTCCTTTTTAATTATGATTATAAATTAATTATATTAGCCTATCCTTGATTCATCATTGTTGTTAAATATTTTATCCTTAAAGAAAAGGTAGTTAGGATTACAATTTTATTGTTTAGTATTATTGTTTGTGTACTACTTTCAAAACTTAAATCCAGATGCTACTTGTCTAAGAAGTAATATGTATTTGCTAGTAGACATAATCATTATGTTGGATTCATTTATGAATAAAATACATACAAGTATAATTATGTTGTGTCAAGAGAGAGCTTAAAGACAAGCAACACAAGACACATGCTTGTAAGTGCTGGTTTTGTTTTTATACATATATAAATTGGTTGGGTGGGTTCATTTGAGTATTTTACTAATTAAAAAAACAGGTAGACACATTTTGAGCATGTGTCATCTACTTGGTTGTCTTCGGACAGCATGTGCAACTAATTCCAACAGCCAAAAAGGTCCTTTCAAGGTGGCTTCAGCTTCGTCTTAGTATCTCCCCATTCAATATGTGGCGTGTGCACTGATAAGAGGTCTAATTTGTCATCGGCTGTCTTTTTTTTTTTTCCTTCTTTCTTTCCTCTCTAATTTTCAATGCTTGTGCCCTGCCACCTGATTTTTCAAGTCAACCCCTAAACATCTATTTATTTTTTATTTAGACCCTAATTTTTTGTTATATTTTTTTTAATAATTCATTGAATTATATTTTTCTTTCGATTTCATCATCATTTAAATTTTTGTAGTCTAAGATAATTTTTAGAGATGCTTTTCTTTTTCGATTTACCCTCCGTAAATTGTTTTCCTAATTGATTTCATTCTCATTCCCTTAATCATTATTTTTTTTTTTTCAAAATTTTCAAAAGCAGTATTTTTATACCCAATTTAATTCTTCAACATGTAACTGATTTGAATTTGAGCTTGGTTAAGCCCGTGTCTAAGATTTCACTAGTTGTAAACTTTGGAAATTAACCTAGCTTCATGAGATTTGCCTAAGATTGTTTTAGTTTTTTTATTATTTTTTTAAGCTAATATTTTTTATTTCACCATTCAATATTTATTTAATTAGAGATTGAGCATTGTTTTTTTTTTCATGTTTTCTGTGACCTTGATTTTATCATTTTTTTTATTTAATTTGGTTACCTTAGGTCTTTTTATTTGTTATTCTTTTTATTAAGTTTATTTTTTAAAATAAAATTTATTCTTTAATTAAATATAATTGATTTATTGATTATAGGTGGATGCTCGTATCATTTTATTTTGTTTGATTTGCTTTTCAAAAATGTTGCTCTAGCAACCCATGCAACTTCTTTTTATGTTGTTAACCATAATTTTATGGTCGGGTTTGAACCGTCTCATATAGTTTTTTTTTTTGTGATGGACAATATTCATAATAGATTGAGAATAAATTGCTAATGATCCCTTTTTTTTAGCACAATATCAGTAATTCATTTGTTTTGGTTTTTTTAATGTTTGTCTTGTTATTATTGTCTATAGTTTAAATCAAATTATTAAACTACTTGATTTTATTGAATCCAATCAAATTGATGACATAACTATTATATATTTTTTATTTTTTTATAAATAATATTGTCATCCAAGCTTCTTTTTTTTTTTTGGGTGTGTGCGCTCAAAATTTCTTTGACCGCACATAACGTAATAATTTAGTGATATACTAATATTTCTTTATTAATAAAATATGTTCTATCAGCGTTGTAAAAAGAAAAAAAAAATATCTCACCCTCGTTTCTTGCGACAAAAAAAAATTGACATCAACACATTCCCGGCAACTCCACCGCTTCATCCGTATTTGTTTGCTCAAATTCGTGATCAACTTTTAATTAAAAAAAAAACAGAAAAAATTATTTTAAATGACATCATCCGTAATAAAAAGTTATCCTTAGATGCTCTCGGAGCTTCCAAATCTTCAGGGGCAAGTTCGGATTCTGCCATTCCTCTCAGGGAGGCAGTGCGCAATAACGATGCCAAGATATCTTGAATGTACTACTTGCTGCACCAGCTTTTTGTGTGGAACTTCTCTATCTGCATTTCAACTTAGAACCTGTTTATTAATTGGAAAATAATTTTAAATAAAATAAATTTAAAAAAAGACAATTATTTTTTAATATTTAGTAATGTAATAAAAAATAAGTTAAAAAATATTTTCTAGTGTTTAGTTATATTATGAAAAATAAACCAGAAAATAACGTATTAATATTTTTTTTAATTTATTAAAATAATGAAGAACAAATCTTATAAATTAAAAATTTTAATGAGAATAAAATTGAAAAAAAAATACAATTTCATGAATTATCTCAGATAAAATAAATAATAATTAAAATAATGGAAATCAAATCTAAAAATTAAAAAATTAAAAGATGAAGAAATTAAAATAGTAATAATTAACATTTCATAAATTATTTCAAATAAAATAAGTAATCATAAAAAAATAAGGACTAAATTTGATAGATAAAAAATTTCAATTAAAAAATAATAAGGAAAAAGCAAGTAACAATTATAAAAATAAGAATCAAAGTTAATATAAAAATTAAATTATAAGGGATGAAATTGAAAAACAAATATTCAAAACAATATATATATAGCAATTAAAATTTTAAGGATCAAATTTTATATAATCAGCAAATAATATGATATATCTAAATTTTTCATAACTTTCAAAAAGTATTTTTCGTTCCGGAATGCATATTTCCTCTTTCCTCGTTGTTTCTAAAATTATTTAAAAAACCAATTTTATATGTACTAATACTTGCACTCAATTTGTCCTACTAAATATTAATATTATAGCACTGTGAAGAGATCTTTGATTTTTAATCTCTTTCGATTTTATAAACTCTGATTTTTTACGTTTTGCTAATCAAAACGTTCTCTTGAAGTGTTCACATTCTCGCCTATTACAACTTTCAAAACTCCATTCTTAATTTTAATTCTAAAAAAATTTATTTTTTTTTTCAAATTAATTTTTTAAAATTTTAAAATTATTTTAATAGCTGATGTTAAAAATAAATTTTAAAAAATAAAAAATATATCATTTTAATATATTCATCTCTCAATATTTTATGCATATAATTTCGAGGATATGTTATGTGTATTTCGCTGAAACCTAGCCCACCTCAATTATGACGACTTCAAAAACTTTTGACATGTTAAAGGATAGTAAGGTCGTGGAGGTCCAGTATTTGGCTACTGATGTGTACTTGGCAAGTATCAGCCACCAAATGATCATGGAATGTAAGAACAGTATGATAGCTTCGTTCCATTACTTTTTTATATTATTTATTAATGTAAGTGTCCGGACCAGTTTGCGCGCACTTCGATTAATCCCACGGGCCCTGAAGTTAATGACCATGTAAGTCTCCAGTGACCATCATATGAGCAACCTAGAGTTCGAACCTGAAACCATAGAAAAAGCAAACTTTTTGATCTTAAATTTTTTACCATTAGACCACCACCTAGATGGTTGCTTTGTTCCATTACTTGCTATGGAAAAGCTCCTTTGGTAAATGGTCTTTGCAAATGAATGAGTGTCTGATAAATTGCTTAACCCTTAAGTAAGTTGTTCCCTATTCTTGTTAATAATGGCAATAATAATCTATCTGCATTAAGTTTATAAGACAACAAGGAATAATAGCGGGGTAGATGTCATCGGAGAACAGCTGCCATCAAACGAGCTACAAAGAAAGTTGTAATTAGAGCATGAACTGCATCTATTAACACAGAGACTTGATGCAAAAATGTCAATTTTAAAAATTAATACTGTCGTGTTTCCAACACTCACTTTTGTGTGAAAATATTTACAAGTGAACTTTCAGTTTCATATTCAACACCACAGAAAGAGTGGATAATATCTATACGTGCATCCAAGTTCCGAAGACTTGGAGGTCAAGGACAGACCAAATGAAGATTGGTTCTCCCTTGTTGATGCTGCAAGAGAGAGACCTCTTAGGACGACCAATCCCACAGTATTGCAAGAACCCTCAAACTCCAATCTCCATTGTTTGTCAGTTTTCTAGTAACTGTTCAATAAAGCTGTTGCCAGGACGTGTTGACTGGTTGACAACTTGTGTTAGTGACTTAAGGGACCTCTCCTCGTGTGGAAATATTCGCTGAAAGGATTTATTGGTTGCTGTACAGCTGCGGATTGGACACAAGAAGGTGAAGACGCGGATTGGACACAAGAAGGTGAAGACGACTTTTTGTTTATCAATTGTTTTTTATTTCAATTACGTATACATTATCCATAGTTTAAATTATTCTTGGTCTAGTTTCTTTGCTTTTTAAACCACAGCCATTATCAAGCTGTAATTGAAGATTGGAAATTTCCATGTCACCTTCTTGTCATGTGAATGTAATTAGACTTTGTGTTATCATTTTTACCTAAAATAGTTGAAATGTACGACATTGTCCCTGGAATGCTTGTTTTTCTAATATGATGATCTCATTGTCAAGAAAAAATTCATTCACAATTGAATTTTACAACTGAGATGATATATTTATATTTATCATTAATTAATAATTATAAGAATTAAATAATAGATTAAGTGAGCAAGTGATCTTGAGATACACACCGGGCTGCATTACATACGAGAGTCTCACCATGATGTATGGAATCTGTGACTGTTTCTAATGCCAAAGATATGTTTGATAATATGATTGAATCAAGAAAGGAGATCAAAGTTTCCTCCGTAATTGTCATGCTTAACGTTTACTGTATGAATGGTTTGATAATATAAATTTTAGAAAAATAAATTATTTTTTAATGTTTGATAATGTAATGAAAAATAAGTTGAAAAATATTTTTCAGTATTCGGTTATATTATGAAAAATGAGTAGAAAAATAACTTATCAATATTTTTTTTTAAGTTTATTAAAATAAGAAGGAAAAAATCTTACAAATTAAAAAGTTAAATGAGAATGAAATTGAAAAAAATATAATTTCATGAATTATCTCAAATAAAATAAATAATAACCAAAATAATAGAGATTAAATCTAAAAATTAAAAAAATTAAAAGATGAAGAAATTAAAATAATAATAATTAACATTTCATAAATTATTTCAAATAAAATAAGTAACAATCAAAAGAATAAAGACTAAATTTGATAAATAAAAATTTTCAATTAAAAAATGATAAGGGAAAAACAAGTAACAATTATAAAAATGAGGATCAAAGTTAATATAAAAATTAAATTATAAGGGATGAAATTGAAAAACAAATATTCAAAACAATATATATATATATAGTAATTAAAATTTTGAGGATCAAATTTGATATATTCAGCAAATAATATGATATTTCTAAATTTTTCACAACTTCCAGAAAGTGTTTTCCGTCCAAAATAAAAGGAAAATACTTTTCTGAAAACCAAGTCAAATTTTTCTTTGACCGGAAATTGTTTTTCATTAACCGAAAAGTGTTTTTTATAAATTAAATTTTTTAATAACAAACTAACACAAAAAATTTTAAAATTTATTTTTTGAAAATCACTTTTCAAAAAATAAATGCACAATGTCCATATATTCGGCATCAGCGATCCTAATAAAGCACGGTTGTAGTACTTTAACTGCTAGTGTAAAACTAGTCACATTCTTTATGGATAAAGAGAATTATCCTTGTCGCCAAACCTAACCGGTTGTTTCTGCAGCTTAACCAGCTCTTTTTTTCTTTGTTTCAGTGATGAGATTGCTTGTTGGCTTAAACGTGACATTCTAGCTATGGACCTTACCAATTCACATGCAAGATTTAATGCTGCTTCTCCTTCCTTTTGCTACCTAAAAAACCAAACCAGATAAAATGAGATCATATTTCTGCAAATTTCTGTGGCTGGAATGGTTTTGGTGTTTTGATTAGTATATTCATATTGTGGTAAGTAAAATTCCAGTAGCAATCCTGCTTGTTTTGTTTTCTTCTAGCAGCCCAAATGCGTAGAACAAATTTCTTTTTTCCTCCTTTTCAAATAATTTTGAACATGCTCTAAAATTCATTGTTTGCTGAAGGATTATATGCATTTCAAAGTATTTTTGGTACACTACAAGATAATATGCTTGCTATTTGACCCAAAATAGAGAATTTTAGAAGTAGAATTCCTTTAGCATGTCGCAGACATCTCCCACAAGCTAGGACGCTAAATTATTTCATCGTGTAACTTGTCGTGATAAAGGCAAGCCCTCCTGAGATCCTTGAGGAACTTTCTCTGCTTCTTTCTCACTTTAACATGTGAGGTGGCTTTTTTATATATATAATATTACTGTAAAAGCGAAGTTTAAATTAGATACCGATGTTTTTTCTTCATTAATGGTTCATGGAAACTTACAGCTATTACATGACTTGGAGCATTCGATTGTTGTTTTCATTCCCTTGGTGATGGTGCTGCCAATTGGATGCTGCATTGTTGGCCAAAAAGCAATCTGCCATAGTTTTTGCTGGCGACTGGGATTGCGAAAGCACTCATAAAAAAAAATTATTTTTATTTTTAAAAAAAATTAATGTTTTTTATATTTTCAAATCATTTTGAAATGATAATATCAAAAAAAATATATTATTTTAATATGTTTTAAAATAAAAAATATTTTAAAAATCAACAGTTACTATACTCCTAAACACTCTATTACGAGATATTATTCTGGGTTTCCGGTGCAAAGCTGTACACAGATAACAAATGATAACAGAAAAGAAGAAAGAGCCATCACATATAATGAAGTTAGCACGCATGGGATGGGATGTTAGCTCATGATCAAGGTGTTATCAAAATACCAATTCAATGCCCACATCCAAAAGAAATCAACTGCCGTCATTCCATTGAATCCTAGCAGACTAATTTGGAATAAATGGGTCCACATCTTGTAACTATGAGGTCTCTTTAAGTGAGAAATTTACACGCAGATTGTCCACAGGCGAGACTACTTTTCAACTAAGAATAACCACGAACATACACAACAATGGGAATTGGGTACAGTTTCTTGCGTTACACTACACGTTTGAACAAGCACAGAATACTTTAGAACCGATAGGGTAAGTGAGAGCTGCATCTTCTAAACAATGACTAATTGGATGATATAAATCCTGTCAATCCTCGTCTGACTCTGCAATCAGCATTTTGTCCATCAGAATCAAAGTATGACATAAATAAATAATACAAGGGAAACAAGGTCAATTCGTTTATTAAGAGTTTTCAGACTTGAACAACTTTCAAAAGTATGACATAATAAAGGGCATGCTCATCCACTCATCCATGCAGTATGTAAATCAAACATTGCAAAGGCATTGAATATACTTTTGCATTAAAAGCATACCATGTATGGCTTCCATGTTGTCTTCCTTGTAGACACCAAGAGGTGAACCCCGCACAGAGAGAAGCATTTCACCAGGTTTGGGAAGCCTTAGAGTTCTTGGTGTCATGCCAATGGACAGTCTCTGACTGCTGGCCTGCATCAACAATGAAGGCATGTCAGACACTGGACATTTTTGGTGATTAAAATTTAAGAAGGCAAATTGAATTGCCTTCTGGATGCAACATCAGATCACATAGATGCAAAAAGAGAGAATGAAACTCCTTAAGCTTCAATGTGATATTCATTAGAACCTTAAAAAAAGAGCTCACGGGACATGCCCTGGATCAGTCAATTCATAGCAATGGAGCTGCCTAGCAGCCCAATGAAAACATCATCCAGGGGAAAAGGCTTTCATGAAGACTTTTGTGCAACAGAAACATGCTTTCCTAATGATTCCAAATATTTCCACCTGAATAGGATCGCAGGCTATATGTTATGAAAGACTCAATTGCCAATGGCAATTTGATTTGATAAACAATTATCTAAACTTCCAACCACCAATTAATAATTTTCTCAATGCTCTTGACTGCTCCAAGAGTTTTTTCATCACAACATTCAATAAAACACTCTAGACAATGGACAGCATGGTGGTTCTGGAAAAATGCTTGGGTGACGGACAAGCCACTCAAATACAGCTTGCAGCTTGCAATACATTACTGTAAGAGAAGCTAAAGAAATTTATAGAACCTAAAAGGATAATCATGTCTTCCACTTGATCATTTATGTTTCTCGCACAACTTAATAAAAGGAAAAACAAGAGGATGAAAATAAGTTAAAGATCGTGGAGAAGCTACTAACCCCAGGAGTTTGGAGGCCATCACCTTCATGCATCCGAAGCATCTGAGAATCAGATTGACCCTCCAAAACCTGTGAAAAAGAAATGTTAATTGACGTATAATAAAGAATGGAAGTTTGCCTTAATCATTAACACCAGGAGGTGTTTGGATGACCTACAAATGCATGCCTTTACAAGCTTAATGCATAAAGAAACATGTTTAGCTATATCTGAAAAAATGGACTTTTTTTGGTAAATGAAAAATAAGGAAAGAGAAGGTTAGAAATTTTTAATTTCTTCACCGTTCAAGGAGTGTGCTAATAAGGTTCAAACTACAGACTTTTCATCTTCAAACAACACACATCAACCAGTAAACTTGTTTTAATGATAAGAAAACCTTCCTACCACTGCAAATGCAACAAATATAAGGAGGAAAGATAACTCTTCACACCCTTCAAATAAGGAATCGAATGGTTGTAAAAAAAACTCTGTTGCCATTCTAGTTTCATAAAGTAAAAAATAAAATTATATAAAACATACAAAGTCCGTCATCTGAAAATGATCAGCTGCGCCAAATATGCTTGTTTTCACTGCCACCAATCAAGCAACCCATGTCAGATACGCGACTAACTTCTATAAAAACAAATTCCCATCTCCATTCTCCATTGTTTGTTTTACCTGCATCGCTTGATAATCCAAAATGACCAACAGATAAGTTAGCAGAACAACTAGGATAAGCCATGGACAAACGACGTAAGAGAGAAGCATTAATGTTTCCCCCATCTGAAAAACCATCAACATTGTCATTAAACTTCACAAGAAACTCTCCATTTTCCTCATTTCTTTCAATAGACAAGTTGGGCAGGTTTTCTTTAAAAAACTGCAAAACAGGTGTTTTCAGCTGTTCCTTAGTAAAATACGATCGCAGCAACCGCAATTCTGTTAGCAAATGCTCGATTCCCACATCACGCATTGCCCTAATTGCCGCAATTTGACGCTCCACTGCACAAAACAGATTCAAACCCAAATTTAACCCCAGAAAAAAAAAATACGTTTTGTTTTATAATTCAGATACGACTGACTGCTTAAAAAATAGCTAACTAAGTAAAAATCAACCCAAGAAGAACATGAAAAAATGGGTTCATAATCTCCAGCGAAACCCAATTTCCTTTCGCTCAATTCACTGCTAATTTACTTGAAAATTGAAAAACAAAAATCAAAGAAGCAGAAACTTGAAAAAAGAAGTACCTGCTTGGTCCATTACTGGGAATTGTTCGGGTTCTTCAACCTGGGGCTGGTTCTCTTGTTTACTCGAGGCAGATTCTTTGACAGCCTTTTTCACTCTCCCTCTAGCCATTTTGAGCCAAACAGATCTTAAAGAAGCATAATACAGTAGGAATTAAGCAATCAATTTGAGAAAATCTGAAGGAACAAAACCACAACGGATCTGTTGATTTTGGAGTGGTAATGCATTTTTTTTATCCGTTTCGGAAATTCAAATCTTGTTTTGTTAAAAAGGAGAGAGGGAGTAAAAGCACTAAACAGAAAGCACAAGATCATTCAAAGCAAATACACGGGGCCCATTAATCCAAGCCCATCCTCACATAATTTTGTTTGTGTGACCCCACAAAACTTGCCTTTTCAATTCAATCCAATTATATATATATACTAGATATACAGCCTCGCGATGCTGGAAGTTATTTTTTTTATATAAAAATTATTAAAAAAAATAAAAATTTAAAAATTTTAGATTTTTCTGCAAAGCTATATCCAAGAATTTTGGATTTATCTACAACGTCTGATCTAAAAATAATACTTATAATATTAATAATAAAATTAAACTTACATGATCCAAGTTTAAGGGAAAAAAAACCCTGGGAAAGCTACAGTATTTTAAAAAAATAAACAAAAAAATTAAATTTTCAACCAGCTCAATAGTAAAAAAAATAAAATCAACAAAAATAATTCTGAAAAAAATATATATGTAAAAAATGACAATTTTAGAAAAAAATAAAAACATATAAAAAAAATAAAAAAAACATGTGGGGAAAGCTAAAACTAGATTATCAGTCAGCTCAATATTAAAAAAATAAATTCAATAAAGATAATTTTTTAAAAAAATATGTGTGGAAACACTACATCAAAACAAAAACTATGTAGGGGAAATACTGTAGCAATCCATATTATTTTTTAAAAAAAAAAAACTACAAAGCTAAATTCCCAACCAACTTAATATAAAAAAAAATAAAATCTACAAAGATCATTTTGAAAAAAAAATAAAATAAATCATAAAAAGAAGAAAAAAAACACAATATATGAAAATATTATAGCAATCCACAATGTTTTAAAGAAAAAAACTACATAGTTAAATTTTCAACCAGTTCAATATTTAAAAAATTAGTAAAGATAATTTTGAAAAAAAAATTTAAAAAAAAGAAGAAGAAAAAGTCAATTTTGGGTAAAAAAAAAAGAGGAAAAAAAACATGTAAAAAAAACAAAAACAAAAACAAAACCTGCTACAGTGTAAAAAAAAACTGCTGTAAAAAAAAACTGCTTACAGTGAATATCCCACAATATAAACTAGAAACATTGTCGATTTGAACAGTGGCTTGATATTTTTTCGCCTGCCTTCTCGCTTGATGGGGTACATATCAAATTGTAATATGTAAATGAGAAAATCAACACAGATTTAGCAAATACGTATAAAAGCATAATTTTAATTCAAGTGGAGTGAAAATGCATGTTTCTCCCGTATAGAAATTGTCAAATTTGCAGCAACCTATTATGAAAAGAAAAACAAATAAACAGAAGCAAATCAAAATAATGTAGTGAAAGTCATATTGTTTAATAACATGACATGGTTCTTCATCATGCTTGATTGTTTTGGTGATTGTTTTTTTTGCTAAAAACATGATTGTCATAGCCATTTTGCACCGTATTTTTCTAGCAATGCAAAACAGAAAAACAACATGCAGAAAAAGCTAGCACAGATAAATATGCAACATCTTAGTGTAGAGAGAGAAAAATAATAAGAGGTGTAGTTTAATTGTTCAGGTTTTAGATTTATTTTTTAAAAATTATTAGTTTATGTTTTATAAATATTAGTGTCACTAGAAGTTTATATAATTGTTAATTTCAAAACCTGTGAGATTAGTTAAGGTGCATACAAATTAATCTGGACATCTATATTAATTGAAAAAAAAAAAAAACAGCAGCAAAGAATCTCAGTTTCTTATTCTTTTCTTCAATTTCAGATCATTCCAAATCATCTCTTGCGAAACTAGATGTAACCATTTGATATGGCAAGTAGCAGCTTCTCAAACATTAAGGCCATATTTTCTTATTTGTGATTTCTTTCAACCATGGGCTCTACCACTAACATTGTGAATGAATATCCCAGCAGGACCCAGCTGTTCAGTTTGTGGTTACTGGCAGTAAGGAAAATTTTGTTGTAGTTCATGCCTGCAAGAGCTTAGGAATATTATTCAAGATTCTACGAAAGATTTTCTTTCCTGTAACCATGAAAAAGATTTTGTTAGTCGCTTCACTTGTTCAAGATCCTATTATAGAAGACGATAAAAAATCAAAAAGTACCAGCTTCAAAGTATTTTTAGAAATATAATTATAATTATTTTTTAAAGTATTTTTTACTTAAAAAAAATATGTTAATAATATTTTTTTTATTTTAAAAAAATTATTTTTAAAATTAGTATATTAAAATGATTTTAAAAAATATCAAAAATATATTAATTTAAAGTAAAATAAAAATTCAAACCTTTTTAAAAATACTTTTAAAATGTAATTTCACTCTTATGTTCTTAATTACAGATTTTTTTAAAAAAAAAGACAACAAAAATTGTCAAATATTAACAATCAGGAAACTCTAAAATCCCACCATGATGTGATTGAGCAGTGGAAGATGAGCTCTAAATCCCAGTTGATTAAAATAAACTGGCCTAACCTGCGACGCTCTATAGATTCTCTTCCATGTTTTTTAATTTTAATTAATACCTTTCCTTATTTTATTTTATTTTATTTTCCTTTTCAATATATTTTTTATTTACTTTTTAATTAATATCATCTCTCCTATTTTTTAAATTTATTTAGATTACATTACATTTTTTAATAGTTGTTATTTTTTTTATAAATTTTCAAAGAGGTTGATACAATTTATCTAAAACTCTTTCTTTTTTTTATATATAAATAAATTATATTTATATAATGCATTTATAAAAATAAAACTCATTTATTCTTGAAACAAAATAATAGTTTTGAAGATGAAATAAAAACAACTTCAAGATTTAAAAAATAGGGTTTAATTTTTGTATATGTATCTATTTTTTTAATTTTAGGAGAAAAATATCCTTTTATTTTAGTATTTTATTAAAATTAATAACTCTTTATGGTTAATTTTTTTTATGTAATAAAAAAGAATCATGATATTTAAAAATGTATTCATAATATTAATATATTATTTTATTATATTTAAAATTAAACTAAAATGCTACCCGCAAGACTTGATTAGACTAGTGTTGACTCAATTATTTGTACCAGGAAAAAAAAACCAACAAATATTTTGTAAATAATTTAGTGGTAAAAGTTGGAAAAAGAAAACTAACAACCCAACTTAAAGGCCATAAAATCAAATCAAACTCCAGCCCAAATACACAAATGCAGGCCCACCCTGGGAGCCCACCAAAAACTAAAAACCCTAGTCCCCCACATCCTTTCACCCTATATAAATGCCTTCACTTTCCATTCCTCATTTCGTCTCCCTCAGCGCCACCTCTCCCAAAAAACCCCTAACCCCCCGCAGCTGCAGCAGCCACAACAACCGTCACCATGAAGTACAACCCTAGAGTCTCCTCCTCCAGGCGCAAGAACCGGAAGGCCCACTTCTCGGCGCCCTCATCCCTGCGCAGGATCCTAATGAGCGCCCCACTGTCCACCGATCTCCGCCAGAAGTACAACGTCCGATCCATGCCTATCCGCAAGGACGATGAAGTCCAGGTTGTTCGTGGGACTTATAAAGGACGTGAGGGAAAGGTGGTTCAAGTTTATCGCAGAAAGTGGGTAATCCACATCGAGAGGATTACACGTGAGAAGGTGAATGGGTCTACAGTTAATGTCGGTATCAACCCGTCCAAGGTTGTTATTACCAAGTTGAGGCTTGATAAGGACAGGAAGTCTTTGTTGGATCGCAAGGCAAAGGGACGCGCTGTTGGAGATAAAGAGAAGGGCACTAAGTTCACTGCTGAGGACATCATGCAGAATGTGGACTAATTGGTTTGTCTGCAATGAAATATTTAGTTGTTTTTATGTTTACAAGGGCGAGGTTTTGAATGATTTAGCTATTTTCTCGATACTACTAGCATGCTATCTTTTTTGTTAATGCTTGGAGACTTTAAGGTTTCTACTGTGACCTGGATTTTGTTACTTTCTACTGTGACCTGGATTTTGTTCTGGCACTCTTATTTTTGTCTCTTTTTTTTTACATTTTACTGCTGAAAGTGTAATTGGGATTGTGTTTGTTTGGAAGCTGTAGGTTTAGACCAGAACTGGGTAGCTGGGGGTTTGTGGCTTAAGTAGCTGGGTTCTTGCATGTTATTGTGTATGTTTTCGAGTCTAATTGGTTGAAACATTAGTAGGATTTTTTTTGGTCAGTCATTTATGGGTTTTAGATTGGAGTTGGAACTAGGTAGTTGCTCTGAATGTAAGCAGGGATAGGTCTAGGAATTTGGTAAGGTGTTGGGAGAGTGGTTTGTTTTTAATTCGGTTATTCAATTCGTGTTAGGAATTGGTATGCATTTGGGTCTAGGTTTGTGCCATAAACGTTTTTGTCTAGTTAGTGGTCTTCACTTTGTAAGTTTAACATATAAACATGGGAATATATTGGGAAATGTAGTAGCTTAGGCTAAAATTAGAATGGCACGTTGCGGTTTTAAGAATGCCGGAGAATTTATATGCCAGTCCCAAATATGTCATTTTTTTTGTGATTGCTTGAGTAAGAATTAATTGGATGCTACAAACATGATTCCAATGCATGTAATTTACAAGTGCATATTGCTTATGAGAAGTCTTCATGATTGCAGAGTTGGATTCTCTTATGATTGTGGGATTGAGAGTTTTTTTTACCTTACCAAGCCATCATCATTGTTGATTTTTTTCATCAAGTATAGATCATGAAAACCTTGAATTGCACATGATACGGTAGCTCTTGCATGTGTAGGCTTGGTGATTTATATATTTTTTCATCTAATTGTATACTATATCATAAGTGCATTTGTAGATCTTTGTAGTGTTTTTTAAATGAATCGTTGTAAGTATACAGAAACGAGGTTTTTGTGATCCTAGACGAGCGATGAATAGAGAGCTCTGCTGAGGCCAGTTAACGTGCAATTTTATTAACGTCAGGGTTAGGGTTCCACAGAAGGCAAAATACATAGCTTTCTAGTTAACTAGAACATCAAGATAGCACAATTATCTGATCCTGCTGCGACGGAGAAGTGAATTTTTTCTCCGTCGGCTTTCAGCTCTAGAGTAGTTTTTTATTTCTTTCTCCGTCCCCCGCCTTTCACCATGTATCATCACAATAACATCCGGTGGCGACAAATACTTAAATCTTGGAGACTTGCACAGGCCTGCACCGATTTCACCTCCAACATAAGCTAAACATTTCAATCCTTCAAAACCATGCTAATCCTGGATCGATCAACCAAAGCCCTTATGATATCCTTGTAAAATATATCTTGTATTCCTTTATTTATTTTATAACAATTAAGTCACAATTTAAACATAGCTCATTTACAAGATGAAGCGTGGACCAGATTTATAGCCTTAATAAACAACTTTAACATGCTGAATTCAAGGCAAGCTTGAAAAATCTAACAAAATTCTAACCAATCTAGCTTCATTCTAGTGTTGGAGGCTCGTTGAAGATGATCTAAATTCAATCTTTCTAAATTAGGGACTGGAATCCGAGCACATCAAAGTTCGGGTGGGCTCCATTTTATCATACCTGTGAGCTTTTCCTCTAAAAAAAGTCAACCGTGGGTAATTCCTACTAATTTACTCATTTAAAGATGTTTTTGGTATTGCGATTGCTGTTGTGGTTGTGATTTTAAAAAAATTGTTTTATAAAAAGTATTTTTAGTTGAGGTTGGTTTAAAAAAATATATGTTTGGTTAAAACTGTGGCTGAAATTGAGGTTGAACAAAAAGTAGTTTAATGTGTTTGGTTAAAAAATATTTTTCAAATTGAGGTTATAAAATAATTAAAATATATATATATTAATACTAATTATTTTTAATTTAAATATTGTAGATTTAACCATTGTTATTATATCATGAAATAAATAATATTGATATCAAATATTTTTTATTATTCCATTAAACTATGTGCAATGTCATTACATACGAAATGTATCCAACAAAAACTATATTTTCCATGGTTTTTTAAGCGCGCAACAACAAAAATTGAATTTTTTTGTTAAGTCATCAAGCGATCTCCTTTTAATTTTTTGAATAAAACACAATTAAAATAAAAATAAAAACTGAATTTATTTTTAACTGGGTTGGACCCGGCAAGAACATAATTGGAATTGCGATCAAATTCCACAAATACTACGTTATAATGCGATATCTTTCTAATTTATGTAGTGTTATTAAATAATATTAAATACTATTTTTTCAAGTAAAACACAATTTTTAAAAAAAATTTATAATTTCATTATGTACAAAATTCATTCGATAAGAACTACAGAAAAATTATCAGGAATAAAATTGAGATTACAGTACGAGTAAATTTAATTCACCTTAAACTATTTTTTTAAAAAATTAGCTAGCAATGTTCATGTTCACGTGAACAATGTGAGTAAAATCAATTAATTGCACTGGTTTTTCAAGAAAAAAAAACTAAACTTTTGGCAATGTTTTTCAAACAAAAAAAAAAACTGGAACAGTGGAGCATGGCTCCACTGTTCTGCTTTCTTCCCTACGAGAAGCAGCATTTTACTGCTTCTTCAAAACATGTTGTTTAGCTGAGATTTTGGTGGGTCCTACCATCAAAAATCAATTTTTTCTTGTTAACCAAACAGCATTTGGTGTGGCTGCGAGTGAACCTCACCCGCAACCACATTACCAAACAACACCTAAGCCTCCATTTCCAACCTAGCAGCAGCAACAACAAATTAGATTATTGAGCTGTTGGAATTAATTTTAAAGTTTAAATTCAATTTATCCTTTTCATTTCTATTTATGATATAGTTATTATTTAAATCTCTAGAAGTATCCCTACATTAGTATAAATACATGTATTGAAAGCATTACGTAATTTATAATAACTACTCTCTCGTTTTATTATATTCCCTATTTTAAAAATCTTGTATCATACAAATTTTTTATGCTTTTTTTTCATCACTAACATTCAAATTTAAACTTTTATCATGTATAGTTTCAATCGAGTTTGAACTGTTACTCTTAATAAATAACTGTTTGATTAATTTAAGTTAATAACATATCTGAAGACTTTGCAAGAACTCCTTTAGAAACATTTGATTACACAGTGTGGGACTGCAACACCCTTTTTTTCCCTGCCGATTTTTGCAGCTTCATTCTTTCGGATGGATCCATCATCAACTTCACCCTGAATGTTTATTTCTGCATTTTAAAAATAATTTTGAAAAAATTTAAATTTTTTTTATTAACTTCAAATTAATATATTTTTAGTATTTTCAAATTATTTTGATGTGTTGATATTAAAAATAATTTTTAAAATATAAAAAATATCATTAATATATATTTTGATACAAAAGCAACTAAATCATATTATCTAAAAAAGCATCACCAAACCGTCTCGACGAGGGCGCCGTACAGCTTCTGGAGGCAGCTGCTTGAGCATCAGCCAAGCCGGGTTTCAAACCTTCATTATTAGGATCAATATCGAGTCATTTCTTGTGCGTAGAGGCAACGTTTTGGATTTGGTCCGAGAACACTTGCGATCGGAGCCCGTGCTTCTATTGCGCTGTCCTACACACTCACCTCCTTTTGGTGATTAAAGTCATTGCTTGAATCCAAGCATTTCAGTCAAACAGGAATACAGTTTTCGTAAAAGTTTATAAAAAGTGTTTGATGTTTTATTTTTAATTGCTCAATGGTTGTTCAACCCATCTACGTTATTTATAGCCAAACATCATAGCTTCTGATAAAAGAAAAACTAACAAAAATAATTCTAATTTATATTATGATAAAATCTAGGTTAGTTGATTCATTCGAACTCAACAACTACTTGCATCAAATATTTTAATCATTTACCTTTTATTATACCGAATCATGTCAGGTTTGAATTTGATCTTAAAATATATGCTAACTAGTTTTTCAAGATTAGACATATTTCTTAAACTATATATCAATACACGCTGAAATTTTACATGGAGATATTAAATACATGAAATTATATTTTGATAAATTTTCAAGTCAAATGAAGTTTAGAAATATATTATTTTAAGAGAGTCAAAATTACTAGACAAATATTATCAAATCTATTAGACTAGATCTTTGTGTACTGTTTGTGATTTTCAGCTTTCCATATTGTTATCTTCTTCATTAGGGGTTGCTTGACCACGCAATCAAGAAATTTATATTAGTTGGTATCAGAGCTAGGCTCTAAAAATCAGGTTATATCATTTATTTTCTTATTAGTTTCGGCCTCCTTAGCTTTAGTTGTTTTTTATTCGGTTTATTATTATTTTATGTCGAGAGCTTAGTAGTTTGTGTCTAGGATTTCTTAAAAAAACATGTTATTATTTTAGTTTATTTTTATCTTAGAATAAATCAATAGTATAAAGAGTAAAAAGAAAGAGAGAAAATAACATCCAAAATTCACTTTTTTCGAATCTACCACAATACACAAACAAGGAAGAATTTGGACCAAATCAATTCTGAAATTTCTAAAATTTTATATACTAATTCTAAAATTCCTAACGGCATCTCATATGAAATTTGATCTCATTTTTAGATCTTTTGCTATAATAACCAAGGTCAAAATTAAAACTTGTCATAACAAGTCAGATTCATATCAAAAAGGAATTTCAAGTTAAATAAATTTAGAAAATTCAAAAATTTTATATGTTGGGTTTTAAGGTTCTAATTAAACTTAATTTTCAACTTTTCAAATTATTATTTATTTTCTTGGAAGTTACTTGACCACATGATTAAGAATTTCACATCATTCTAATAATTTAATCCGGATAACTTCTATTTTATACTTTAAATTGAACTATACCGTAAGAAAATCGTTGGTTCTTACAAGTATAGAGCCCCCGTAACAATGATAAAAGAAATTACAACCGATTTTTTGTTTGTTTACTTTTAAAATGCATTCATTCATTATATTTGACTTAGAAGAACATGGTACTGAAAATAGAAAACCTTCAAAAATTGTCAATGTCCTTCATGTGAAAGTTACACTCTAAAATTTAACAATTTCTTAGCAAGAAAACAACAAAAGAAAAGTGCGTGAAGCATGCTGCAGCTCAGCATCAAAAACCTGTCCAGGATTCGTGGATCGATGGCCTGCTAATACCTTTTTATAAAAGAAAATTAGAGAAAAGATTGTTACTAGTTCCATTGCATCTGTACAAGTTTAGGACTCCTTCAACTAAACATTGCATGCTAACCTAACCATGAAAGTGACAAAAGCAAATAAATAAAACCCTACGCAAGCAGCCATAACAGTATACAAGTTGTGATTCCAACTCTCGTGAGTTCTATCATGTGAAATCCACATGAAACCTACAAATGTTTTACAGCTTGGAACCAAACCACCGGAAAATCCCTGTTACTTTTGGTGTGTAAGAGATTTTTTTTTCTATTTTTACACTGCATTATTGCTGAGCAGGTTATGTTGGGTGAGGCCCGCCGTTAATGAAGTCTAGAACGGCATCCTTACCACCTATGGTGGAAGCAATAAACGGTGGATTATATATATATATATATATATATATATATATTTTATTATTATTTTTATTTTTATTTTTGCCTTTGGAAATGATGTCACGTGCTTGTGTGAACGAAAGCCCTGCCAAAATTGACCAACCAACAAAGCCATTCCATGCAACCCCATCAAGGCGGAGATATCATTTTCTTCCTGGTTGATGAAAGGCAATGCTGTTTGGTGAAGCAATAAGTTTGCAAAAAAACAAAAAACAATGGAGAGAAAATGGGGGCATCCACGGCACGACAGCCCCAGAGTGAAATATCTTATGTCAACAGGAATTCAATAAAAAGAAAACAATGTACGAGGCAAAACATTCAACCGTTTACTAAGAAAAATGCATGGCTATCACCTCTAACCTGTGGAAACCTAAGCAATGGAGAGAACCAATCAAATCAAGGTAGAGAACAATTAATCTAGAGGTGCTTGGAAACACATTAACTTGTTCTTGATAGCTAAATTTGAGTTAAAATGCATTACATAAGTACTACGGAGAACAGTAAGGGCAGCACGAAAAACATCAGATGTCGTAAGAATAAAAAGAAGAAGAAAAGAACTATGACAGATAGTTTACCAAAGAGGAGAAATTTAAACAAGGGAGAGCTACTCCAAGATCATAGCCTTCTAAAAAGAACTATTATATTTTGTCCTGATGCTTAAAATGCTTTGAACACCCCAAATTATGATGATTTCTTTTGTGTATATTTGTAAAAATATGACATTTCACGTGAAATACGCCTACCAATCTCTTAAATTGACCCTCGCATGAGAAGAGTACAAATAAAGGGGCTTAAAAACAACCCTTTTTAATTACAAGTAACCTGGGTACATTACAAAAGCCAAGCCATAAAAAAAGATTCATGTGAATTTAGGTTTAGGCATTGGTGTGCTATTAGGATTCACAGTACCAAGCTTTTGAATCCAATGGAGCATTCTTTTCTTATGATCTTGGCAAGTTGGGTTCGGTACCAGATTCAAGGTTCCGTCTTGAGCAAGAGAAGATTCAAATTGCTCCAGTACCTTTACAATCTGCCAAAACTCTGGCCTCTTATCTGGTTGCAATGACCAACATTGCTCAATTAGAGCTCCCATCGCAGCAGGACAGTCCCTCGGGATAACAGGTCTTGAATTCTGGATAGACATTAGAAATTTCAAAATTTGTTCTTTTCGTATATAAAACACACCATTGATTTTCATAAAACATAGAGAACTAAGACATGATGGGGAAAGAATAGAAGGAAAACAAACCAAACCAAAAGGAAGCAATCAATGGAAATTCTTACTCGGACTATCAGCCTGATCCAAACAGTTTCAAATTACCATTAATCTAGTACTTATGCAGATACCAAGGGTGATGAATATATCAATAGATTTCACATTCCTTACACAGAACGAAAACAGCTTTGGTCCAAAATCCTCCGCCAAACACACAAGATGGATGCAAAAAAGTTTGACAGAGGAAAACATAAAATAAGGGTTGGTGGGTAAAAAAGGAGTTCATAAATGCAATCAATGAAAGACAAAGCTTGTACACACAGATCAATAAAAACATGGAGAAATGAAACAAGATAGGATAAAATGTACCAGATTAAATTTATGAATTCAAACAAAAATATTGACAATAAATAAAGTACTAGGAACTGCATACCTTATTCACTACTGCAAAAGCAGCTTGGATGGGAGTCTTATCCTCATAGGGAATTGCTCCAGCCACCATTTCCCATAAGATGAGTCCAAAGCTGTACACATCAACTTTTCGCCCATAGGATTTCTTTTTTATCATCTCAGGTGCCATCCATCTATAAGTGCCAGGGTCATCAGCCAAGGAATCACAATATGCATCTCCACAAGCTATACCAAAATCAGCAATCTTTAAGTGGAACTCTTCATCAATAAGGACATTCTCTGGTTTAAGGTCCCTATGAATGACACCTTGAGAGTGAATGTATTCCATTCCACGAGCAATGTCCAGAGCAATTGTCATTAATTTCCCCAAGGAGAGAGTTTTATGCTCAAGCTTGTGCAAGTATGCTCTCAAGGAACCCTCGGATAGATATTCTGTTATAAACAATAAACTGGAGGCTTTCTGCATGCTGCTACAAACTGTATTGCCAAATCAAAATATGTAACTTAGAAAGGATTAAACAAGTTAGCAATCTAATACTCATTCCAATAATGATAATTTCAGTGATGGCTAAAATTCATCAACTATTAAAAAAAAGTTTCCAATTGCATGATTCCACTAAGCAGCGAAATTATGCACTACGACCAGACTAATCACCTTAATGACATTTGGATGGTGAAGGTGAGATAGAAGCATGACTTCTCTGTTGAAATGATTCTCTAATCGAATTGCTAAGTTTCCATTTTCATCATCATCTGGTACCCTAATAAGTTTAACTGCAACAGGTTCATCTTTATATAAACCATGGTAAAGCCTACTGTGTGCCCCATGAGCAAATCTAAGCCCGAGAAACAGCTTAGACAGATCAACACTGCATTCGTCAGCTGCTTCCACAGCATTAACCTTTCCTCCACCATGATCAAAATACTTTGTCCAAGCAGATTCCTTCTTGCTCCTAGACTTTTCATGACCACCCTTCATCAAGGCTAAGTGCCTAAGTGGGCTTGTATTGAGCTTCTCCTTGGTTTCTCTTAACTCTTTATGCAAAAATTTTCCTATAATTCCCATGTCCTGATCTTTTCTACGAGGAAGTGGTGTCGAGAATCTCTTATTAACAGACCTTGCTTCTTTAAAAGTATCAGGAAGGATTGTTTTAGGGAGAGGAGATAAAGATCTTTGCTTATTGGTGAGTGGATTTCTCTGAATCTGAGAATTATTAGACACTGATGATTTCTGACTGGGAAAGGAAAGTGATTTTTGATTGGGAAAGGAGTGCTGAGAGTTTTGATTAAAAAAGGATTGCTGTGATTTCTGCTTGGGAGAAGCAGTTCCTGTTCCAGGCCTGGATTTCAAGCCCACAATTCTCTCTGTCTGAATATTGATAGGAAAAGAAGCCAACCTTGAAGAATCCAAACGGTGACATACTGTGTGAGAGAAATTAGTCCTCCTTATCCAAGAGTTAGCCTCCTCCTCCATTTCTTTTTGTTTTCCCTCTTCTCTATCCCGCCAATTCAATCGCTGAAACCTCTAAAATCAAGAAATCATTCAAACCCATTAAGACAAGACAAGAAAGATACCATGTTATATGCAGACTTCAATCTTATCCGAGTCAAAACCAAAACCCATCAAATCCATCATAACCCTTGAAACAAATAGAGTAAAAGCCCTCTTTAACCATCAAAACCTTGACAATCCACTACCAAAAGAAGGTTTTTTTTGGCTCTTCAACTGACCCTCTTTTTTCTTGTTCTGGCTTCAATGTAAAATGGCACCTTCATATAAGCCCACAAATCCCAATAAACAAATATAATTAAAAAAAAATATTCACGTCAAAAAACAAGGCACGCTCAACTATTGTTGAAAAATAATGAAACAATAATTTATCACATTTTTTTGCAAGGCTTTGTTTGATTTTAATTTTATTTTCGTTGAATAAAGCATGAAATATAGTCTAGTGAAACTTAAACTTTTTAATTTTTCTACCACCCACTCTCAATTCTTAGAAATGAATATTTTTCTGTACCTGTTATACAAACAGTGGCAAGCATAAAAAAGTAACTTTATATATCATTAAATATTGCATCCATTACATCATTATAGCATTTCATTGCAATGAGAATAATCCAATAATAACTTTTGACTTTCCTCTTCCATGAACTTTTTCTTTTTCATAAATGAATAAAATGAACTGATGTTTTTAAACATGTTTTGAAGTGTTGTGCTTAAGTTTATTGTTTGGAACAGGTTGTCTCTATACATAGTAGGCTCTTGTCTTTTCTATGTAAAATGGCAAACAAGAAGATGTGAGTTAATTTAAGCATATGTTAGGCATGCTCTAAATACTTGCCAGTTTAAAAGAACAAAGTCTTTGAGAGTCCTGGTGAATTCAAGCAAATGTTTGCTATCTCGTGTGTTACAATAATGATCCATTCCTTTTATTGACCATGAACAATTTCGTTTTTCTTAATCTTCTTGAAGCAGAAGTTTCCAAGCAGAAATTATTGTGTTTATTACGATGACAACCTAAAAAACCTTAGCACAGGGACTCGCACACCAGAAACCTGAACTAGATGCGATAAGAACAAAGTTGAACACATGGAAACACATACTACAGCAGCAAAGAATACTAAAACACGTCCATGAAGCGTACTCGAAATGACATATGCAAACACCCCGATAAAGGGCAGATATTCATCCCAGACAGCAGCAAAATGCACATTTTGGGTTGATAAACAGACCGAGACAGTCCAAGGAATGTCTCAGGGAACTGAACACATCATCAATCAACACAAAAACATAACAAAACTAAATCAGTACCCTTTTTAAGGGGCCCTAATCTACAATTCCTAATTTTCCTTCCTCCCATCCTCTTTTTCAGGGGCCCATCAACATCACAACGGGGTCTCCGACCCCTCACATCGCATCAAAAACCAATCCGCGACAAATCTGCCACTTTCCATTTCATTATTTTTTCTTTTCTTTAAAATAAATGCAGAAACTGAGGAGGAGGAGGAGGAGATACCTGTTGAAGATTCTGCCTCTACAGTGGTGACGGCGCGTGCCAGTCACGCGTCGACGCCTGGTTCGTCTGGTCCCACGAGGCGACGCTGCTTCGAGGCGTGTATTGGATGAAGCTGGAGAGGGGTGTTGTGTTCTTCTTGATTCTGCCAGCGGTGCAACCCACCGCTACCTAGAGGGAGATCGAAGAGGATGAAGAGTAGGCGGCTTGGAAGACTTCCATTGCTGCTACTCGTGGCTGTTGGTTGTTGTTATTATCTGTTCTCACGGCAGCCTGAGATGGCTGCTGTTTTCAGGCGTTGTGGAGGTTGTCGTTGACGAGAGAAAACCGAGGTGAGACAGAGATCGGACGAGGAGGAACCCTGGTGAGATGGATGAATGGTGACAACGTTGCTGATGCCGGCGTTAAGAAGCAAGGTCGGTAGTGATTGTGAGCTGTGGCCGCTGCTGGAAGAGGGAAAGGAAAGGGGGAGCGAGGATGCCGGCGTTTGCGGCGATGGTGAATCGGTGGCGCAACGAAGAGAGAAAAAGGGAAGGTGGCTGGCGGAGAAGGTTTGTCCTGGTGGGTCTACCGGCCGGAGAAAGAAAAAGGAAAAGGGAAGGGAAAGAAAGAAGAAGAGAAGAAGGAGAAACGGATGATTTTTGTTTTTGCTTCCTTCGTTTTTTTCTCTCTTTTGACTTTTTCCCCTTTGCTTTGTGGGTACCCACCAAGGAAGAGAGAGAATTCTGTTCGGGTTTTTTATTTTTTTATTAAAATAATGAAAGAAGAATCCAAGTGTCATTGTCGGAGAGAATGAAGCGGTGAGAGGGAGCCAAGCCAGCTAGCAACTGTAAAACGGTACGGTTCGCACGGATAAAATTTATAAAGTTTGGAAGGTGCTGCCGGTGGTGGTGGGTCCCGGGGGTGGGGGTGACGGGGCATTTTCTTTATTTTAGGCAAGATATTCTCCTTTGTTTTGGAATTGTGTGTACTGCATGATTTGAATTGTATGGCTGTTAGGGAAACTTGGAGATTTTTTTTTATTGTATGCTTGTTTTTTTTTTGTTTGGAATCATTCAATCAAATGGCATCTCCAAAATCATTAACAAAAGTCTTTCATTCCAGTACTGGACATTGTTTGTTAAATTACCATGATGTTTCTGGATGAAAAAAATGGAAGCGTCGAGGGTGGGGTAATGAGGTTTTTTCGCTGATTTATTGCATATAAAAAAATTATTGGTACATGTTAATATTTTTTTATTTTTTTTATATAATAAAAATATATTTTTATTCTCACAATTAATAAAATTTAGAACTGTTTATCAAATGTTTTTTTTATCTTTTATAAATTTTAAAATGATTAAAATACTTATTTACCTTTAAATAAAAAAACAATTAAAGTTCTTGATCAAGAGTTTTTTTTTTTTCCTTTTTAATAGAGATTAAAAATGTGTATTTAACCTTAGAAAAGAGTAAAAATAATGTATATGTTTGGAGTGGTTTTTTACCTTTAATATGGTTTTTTTTTTTTAATTCTAAAGGTCACGAGAAGTGTTTTGGTATTTTTCTATTGAATTATTAGTTTTTTATTTATAAAAGCTACTATTGTATATTCATTACGTCTTAGCGAATGATTAGCATTTGTATCATTTGGGTGGCGCATACGATACCATTTAATAGTCTAACCCGACATTACACCTTATCATTGAAAATGTCATTGTATCATCTCCATTTTAGTGTGGCGTATGATGATGTATGATGGTTGAATTGTCATTGGTGGTCTTTTTTTTTTCCTTCTTTTCTCTCTCCTATAAGAAAAAATATACAATTTGACCTCTTTGTTTTTTATTTTTCAATTTCAGTTCTCATTCTTTTAATTATTTTGATTTTTATTTTTTTATAAGATTTTGTTTGTTTTCAATTTAGTCATTCAAATACAATTTCTCATGTGTTATTTTATTTTATTTTTATTTTTTTTCTTGGTCCTTTTGTTAAAGTTTTATTGGCTTTCAATTTAACCCTTCAATTAAAAAAATTTGTTTGCCCTCTAATTTATTTTTTTATTTTGATTTTCACCTTCATTCTCTTAATTACAATTTTTTTAGATCCTTTTATGTAATTGATTTTTTTTTTCGGTTTCAACATTCAACATTTGATTTGTTAAGAATTAGGTTTCATATTTTTTTTCATTTATAGTGCTTCTGATCTATTAACCTTGGTCATAGGTTTGAAAAGTTAATGTCATTCGATTGCTCACTTTCTTTTACAATATTATCATTGTATATTACTTTTTTTTAATAAAAAAAAAATTATTTATGATTATCTATAATTTCTTTTTTACAAATTAATCCCGGTCTCATGACCTAAATCGCGAGTTTTGTATAACTACTACTTCTTCAAAGATAACATGTCTTAAATATTCCACTTCCTTCTCAAATATGGAACACTTTAATCTTTTTGAAAAGTGTTGGTTATCCTTTAGTTTCTCCAAGATTAACCTACAATGATTAAGGTGTAGTTCTAATGTACATATATATATATATATATATATATATATATAAAACATCAAGATAAGTTTTCTCCATAAAAGCTTTAAGATAGCATTCATTAATGCATGAAATGTTATTAGTGTATTAGTTAATCCAAAAGCAATCAATTTGAACTCATAATGTTCATAGTATTCTTAAAGGTTGTCTTTTTCACATCATCTTCAAACATCCCTACCTAATGATGCCTAGACCTTAGGTTCAATTTAAAAAATAACTTTAAACTATGAAATTCATCCAAAGATTCATCTATCAACGAAATTGAAAACTTATATTTTTATGGTCAAATTGTTTAACTTTTATTAGTCAATACAAAATCTCCAAATGTTATTCTTCTTCTTAACTAGTAGTATTAAAGAAGCAAATGGACTATTGTTATGCTTAATTATTCCATTCCTTATCATTTATTTCACCTTTTTAATTTTCTTTTTATCCATATAAAAATTCTTATATGATTTTATATTTACTTACTTTTCCCCAAGAATTAATGGAATTTTACAGTCCAAACTCCTCGTAGGTGGTAATTATATAGGCTCTGTAAGTACAATGTTGAATTCTTTTAATAATGCTTCCACAACTAAATGTTGTACTGTATTTTATGTTGTTCTCATAGCTTCTATGGTAAAAAACTGCCTAATAAATCCATATAATCTAAAACTTTTATGATCTTAGTTAAGGTGATTTATTTTAGTCTAGCTTCCCCCACAATATCTTTCAGCTCAATCATCCTTTTATATTTTCTAAATGAAAACTTCATTCTTCTAAAATCAAATAGGATAAGTGAATACACCCTTAACCAATACACTTTTAATACCAATGCATACCTTCTTAACTTCAAAACTCATAAATCTGCTTGGAATTTATAATCCTATATAAATCACTAAAATTTTAGATTGTGAGCATCGCATTTCATAACATTTTAATTGGTAATAGTAACAATTAACATTGTAGTTTTGACTATCACAACTTTGATTTTAAATATCACTTATTCATTTTTTAGGTTATGAGTATTACTAGATCTTTTCCTTGACAACTCTCTCTAATCTTGATAGTGTTATGCGCATAGCTTTCTACTAATGCATTTAGAGGTAATTCATACTTCTCAATCTTTTCTTCTTTTAATGATTTTTTTTCTTATTCTTCTGCCTAAAAAACTTTTCTCTATTATCTTTCAATTCTTTTATCATATGTAAACCTTTATAACACATTTATAACAAGGAACAAACTTATTCCTACATTTAAAACACAACCCAAACTTTTTTATTTACTCATAAAGATTATTAGTTGATTGTTTAAAGTCATTTGACATTTGATTGAAGGTTTTAATTGAAAATTACTGGCTAATCTTTCAAAGCCATTTGTTTGAGAAGTTTTTAGAATTAGTCTGTTTTTCTTGGCTATTACATAGTTATATTCTTTTTGTCATTTGGCTAACTCAAAAGATTGCATGAGAATAATTGACTTAAGAATCTTTAATATTGGTTTAATGTCTTTCTTCATCGCATTAATGAAGTTGGATGTATAATATACTTTTAGCAAGGAATTATTTAATGAACCCATTAATGATTTGAGTTGCTCGAATTTCTCCACATAATGTTCTACGTCTTTGTCTTGTTCTAGCTTGTTGAACTCTTATACTATATCATTACAAGTGTCAAATTTTATATAGATTGCCTTCGAGAACTTATCATAATCGTTTAAGTCATTACCTCATACCAGGAATCCTTTCAATATTAGATTGTTTGATAATTGAGTGTCATAGTTTTATTAAGCTTGCTTTTGATAGAGTTATCCTGGTATCACGTTCAAATCGTAAATTTAACATATTAACTCAGATGAATTTAAATTAAGTGTTTTGGCCTTTTTATGTTGTTAATTATTATTTTTTGTAAATTTATTTATTATTATTATATTTTTTTTTCATATTATTTGAAGTAATTGAGTTTATTAATCAATATTGAGTTAATGATTTTTTTAAGAACACTTGCATTGTTTTAGTATTTTTTTTCTTATTATTGAAAAAAATTAAGTCAACATGAAGTGTATCGCAAGCCCCTATTTAATTAGGGTCTTTTTAGGAGTATAATAAATGTTATATTTTAAAATATTTTTATTTAAAAATACATCAAAATAATATATTATTTTTGTTTTAAAAAATTATTTTTAATATAAAAATAATCTAAAAACATAAACTTAGCGTTCCGAAAGTCCCTAATCACTGCTTAAACCCTCGGTGAAACTGGGTGGAGCACCGCATTCATTTGAACTGCAACTTCAAATAATAATAATAATTTGAAGCTAAAATATATTTTTTAAAAAATATAAGTTGAATCGGAAAGGCAGATGGAAACTTAGTTCGCTATAACCAATCTTATGCTGCTTCCACTAATTAGCATTACGTAACATTAACCCGTTTTAATCCACCCTCCAATGGAGATCCCAAACCCACCGTATTTCTCTTGTCATTCAGAGTCTTGTGCCCATCTCCTTCAAATTAGCCTTAAATCGAGAGACCCTTTAAAAGGAAAATCAATCCATGCTCAGATGGTTAAATTAGGCCTTACCTTCAGTGTCTATTTAATGAACAACCTCATGAACTTGTATGCAAAAACCGGGTTTCTTTTAGATGCCCACGATTTATTCAATGAAATGCCTGTGAAGACCACTTTCTCATGGAACACAATTCTTACTGGGTATGCGAAGCAGGGAAAATTAGAGAAAGCCCATCAGGTGTTTGTAATACCTGTTCGTGATTCTGTTTCGTGGACTACGATGATCGTGGGTTATAATCAAATGGGTCGTTTTGAAGATGCGATAAAGATTTTTGTAGATATGGTGAAGGATAAAGTTTTGCCGACCCAGTTCACACTTACTAATGTCCTTGCTTCATGTGCTGCCACCGGGTCTCGAGGTATAGGGAAGAAGGTTCATTCTTTTGTTGTTAAATTAGGACTTCATGCGTGTGTTCCTGTTGCAAATTCGCTTTTAAATATGTATGCAAAGACAGGGGATTTGAAGATGGCCAAGGTTGTTTTTGATAGGATGAAGTTGAGGAACACATCAAGCTGGAATGCTATGATTTCGTTGCATATGAATTGTGGTAGGGTTGACCTCGCTCTTGCTCAGTTTGAGCTCTTGAGTGAACGCGATATTGTTCATGGAATTCAATGATTGCAGGATGCAATCAGCATGGTTTTGATAATGAAGCATTACAGTTCTTCTCTAGTATGTTAAAAGATACGTCTCTGAAGCCTGATAGGTTTTCCCTAGCAAGTGCTTTATCGGCTTGTGCCAGTCTTGAGAAGTTGAGTCTTGGTAAACAAATTCATGGTTATATTGTTCGGACAATGTTCGACGCTTCAGGAGCTGTGGGAAATGCTTTGATCTCAATGTATGCGAAGTCTGGAGGAGTTGAAATTGCTCGAAGAATCATAGAGCAGAGTGGGATTTCAGATCTTGATGTGATAGCTTTTACGGCCTTATTGGATGGATATGTCAAGCTCGGTGATATAATCCCAGCCAGACAAATATTTAACTCATTGAAAGACCCCGATGTGGTTGCTTGGACTGCCATGATTGTAGGTTATGTACAGAATGGCTTAAATAATGATGCTATAGAGGTATTCAAAACAATGGTTAGTGAAGGGCCTCGGCCAAACAGTTTTACTCTAGCAGCCATGTTGAGTGCCAGTTCAAGTGTGACATCTTTGAATCATGGAAAACAAATTCATGCAAGTGCAATAAGATCAGGGGAGGCATTGTCACCTTCTGTGGGCAATGCTCTGACTACGATGTATGCAAAAGCTGGAAGCATAAATGGTGCACGGAAAGTATTCAATCTTCTACGTCAGAACAGAGATACTGTCTCTTGGACTTCTATGATTATGGCTTTAGCTCAACATGGTCTTGGAGAAGAAGCCATAGAACTATTTGAACAGATGTTGGCACTTGGTATCAAGCCTGACCATATAACTTATGTTGGGGTGCTCTCTGCCTGTACACATGGAGGATTGGTGGAGCAGGGCCGAAGCTATTTTGATTTGATGAAAAATGTACACAAAATTGATCCCACCCTGAGCCACTATGCATGCATGGTTGACCTATTTGGGCGTGCTGGATTGCTGCAAGAAGCATACAAATTTGTAGAAAATATGCCTATGGAACCAGATGTTATAGCTTGGGGTTCACTTTATCTTCTTGTAAGGTTTATAAAAATGTTGATCTGGCAAAAGTTGCGGCAGAGAGACTGCTACTTATTGAGCCTAACAATAGTGGGGCATACTCTGCCCTTGCTAATGTGTATTCATCTTGTGGGAAATGGGATGATGCTGCAAAAATTAGAAAATTGATGAAGGCTAGAGGAGTTAAAAAGGAGCAAGGACTTAGTTGGGTTCAGATCCAGAACAAAACCCATGTATTTGGAGTGGAGGATGGTCTTCACCCACAGAAAGACGAAATCTATAAGATGATGGACAAGATCTGGAAGGAGATAAAAAAGATGGGTTTTGCTCCAGACACTGAATCTGTTATGGCATGACCTTGGAGTAGAGGTGAAAGATCAGATTCTTAGATATCACAGCGAGAAACTTGCCATCGCATTTGGGATAATAAGCACTCCAGAAAACACTACATTGCGGATCATGAAGAACCTTCGAGTCTGTAATGACTGTCACAATGCAATCAAATTTATCTCCAAGCTTGTGGACAGAGAAATAATTGTGAGAGATGCTACTCGTTTTCACCATTTCAGGGATGGTTCCTGTTCTTGTAGGGACTATTGGTAGGCATAGCATCTAGAAACAAACTTCAATTGTCAAGTCTACAAAACTTGGTTGATTCAGGATTTACCATGAAAAGGCGGATAGTTGGCATAGGAGGAAGTCACAGCTTCGGCTGGTTCCCCACTCTTCAACATTCCGCTACCCATTTTTAGTCAACTCCTTATTGGAACTCTGCTTAATGTGTAAATCTGAAGAAGATTCTGGAGATGTGCGTGTTGTTCTCAGTCATGAAGGTCCGTCACAAATTCACAATAGCTTCTGCAGGGCTGTTTTCCTCAGAGATGGGACTGCCTTATTCTGGCAAGCTAAGTATCTTTCACAGAGGACTGTCATATCCACCATTTCTATAGCTGCTGCAATCATATGTTGCATCCCATGGAGCCATGTGAAAAATACCCTCACTTAATTGAATTAGCGGTCCATGATCCATCATGAACATCAACTACGTACTATTAAAAAAGGATTTCTATTATCTTTTGCATTTAGTGTAATGCTAGCAAGTGCCTACAAGGCATTGATAAGGAGCGTATTGATTATACAATTATTTATGCACTAGAAAATAAAAATGCTACCTTTAGCGGCCATGGATGTTTTAACCTTGATGTGTGGATGGCTCACAAATGATTGGAAATGTGAATTCTAATGGACACTCCTTCTCAAAACCCTCGCAATCCCTCTACTCCCTGACTTTTATTAATGTATTATTTTTACACTATTTTTAGTAAGTATATATAATTTCATCTGTTTTGACTCTATTTAGTACTGTGGTTCAATTGTATTTTTAATTTTTTTTTAATATTTTTAAATTATTTTGATATATTGATTTTAAAAATAAACTATAAAAAATTTATTTTAAAGTTAATTTCTATTAAACTCTAAACGAGCCTTTTATCTTATTAGATTTTTAGTTTCTCCCTAATATAGTAGACGTGGTGGACTCCCTACTTTGCTCTAAAGGAAGATCCTCGTAAGAACATTATAAAACCTGAAGAATGTGATCCTCCCTAAACGATCATACCAGCTAAACTAAGCCTCCAGGAATGTCAGGCTAGCAGCTGCTTTCAGACTTGGTATTTTACTAATGAAGAATTGATTCCCAAACTAGAGCAGCGGGGAGAAACATAAGCTTGTACATGCCAGAAAGGAGGGAGGGGAAAGAAAAGGAAGAAGACGACCTTGGATTATTTCATTTAAGTTCCAAACTGGATAATCAGTACAACTACTATAGTTTCTGTGAAGTAGGCATCACCGGAGAAACTCCACCACCACCTGTTAAACCCTCCCAGTAAATGAGAAAAAGGGCGGAGGAACTGGTATAGGAACACTGATGCCAAGCTGGATAGAAGCGAATCATGTTAAACATGCTTGCATTTCACTAAGTGCCTACTTCATGCAGAAATGAACACTCCACGAGGTAAATTTTGTGAACCCTCTAATATGACAAGATTAATGCTGAGAATCTTCAAGAAAATATCAATGTTAAATCACCCTGCAAGTAATTCTCCATTGTTCCTCTAATTTAGCATGAGTTATCAAATCTTTCCAAAAAAAAGGGTAATTGAAGCTAAATAACATATAAGTTATCAGTTTGTAGCTCTAAACATTCTCCAACGATACAAGTGATTTTTTTATTTTACCTGCCCAGCATCTATTTCCGTTAATTGGATTTGTTTCAGCAACACGGTAGCGTCTGGGAACACGGTTGAAACCGCGTTTTCAAAAAATTGAAAAGTTTTTTTTATTATTAAAATTTAATACAATTTGTAATTTTTGGATCGTTTTGATGTGCTGATGTCAAAAATAATTTTTAAAAAATAAAAAAATATTATTGTCATGTATTTCGACATGAAAATTTATTGGAAAAGTAACCACTACTACACTGCCAAAGATACTCGTCCACGCCTGTCAAAAGAGCATTAATATGTAAAATGTAAACAAGAAACACAGTTCATGGAAGGAAAATGATAAAACAGGCAAGCGAGAAGTTCAAGATGAGAAAGTAATTATTAAAGGGTACTCAAGATCGAAGAACGGGGCCAAGAATTTCAATGATGAATCTAGATGGTAAAATCTCTATAATTCACGTTCAAGAAAAAACAAATTCAAAAAAGCTAAAATGAAATTTGGTTGATAAAAACTTGAAATAATAATTATCTAAAATAAGACATCAAAACTATTAGAATGAAACCCTCACTCAATAATTATAAAAATCATAAATAAAAAGTATAAGAAATATCTCCATAAAAAGAGTTAATTTTTGATGAGTTTAAGAAAAGTTATTTAAGAACAAGCATGAGTTTTTCTCACATGCACATATATTTTTGAATAAACTAATATGTAATTGTAAAACTTTTTAAAAAAAAGTGCTTATAGTGTTGAAAAAGATTTAACCCTGATATACTGATATTAAGTCAATTTAAATAAAGCTTGAACAACTTTAAAAAAATCCCATAACATGAGAAATAATGAAACAATACCTGAGTCTGAAATATAAAGCCTTAATATCGCATATAAATAACTAAAATAGACCTAAAACAATCAGCCTTAATATATATATAATGTTTAACTGACTTTTATGTATCCTAAAAATAAAAGGAAATATTTGATGCCCCTTTCTTCCGTGTAGAATAAGAAAACATTACAGATAAGCTTTTTGTCACCTTTATACCTTGTTTGTTTCTAGAAATTCATTTTCCTGGAAACCATTTTCCCCACTTTCCCATGTTTGGCAAGCACAAGGAAAATGGGTCAAAGGAAACTCAATTCCAGTCAATAAAAAAAAAAAACGTGAGACCAGGAAAGTGTTTTCTTTCCTTTATTCTAAGGAAAACACTTTCCAATTCTCTGTATGCTTTTTTTTTTAACAGTTCATGTTAATTGCACTGTTCAATGAACAGTGCAATTAACATGAACAATTTATTACGTACACTGTTCACTAAAAAATAGTGAACAGTGCAGTTCTCTTGCACTGTTCGCTTGCCTGCGGGAACCTCGTTTTTTTTTTTTTTTTTTAAGTGTGCTATTTTTTTAACATTTAAAAAAAAAACTAGTTTAGAGTGAATTTTATACCTTAATATTTTATCTAATTTTATTACATGCTAAAAATATTATTAAAACTATAGTTTTTGTCGGATATATTTCGTACGTAATGAAATTATAAATGGTTTCATGGAATAGTAAAAAATATTTCACAAGCTTATTTCTCTATAATATGATATATATAGTTATATTTTATAAAATAAGCTATGTATGAATATAGGATATAATAAAAAAAAATTCATTATTATACATTTTAGATTTTTTTTTATTGTAAGTGATTAAATATTTTTTATATATTAGATAAATTTGAAAAAAATAATAATTCATTAATAAATTATTTTCCAGTTCATTTTTCATAATACAACCAAACACTGGAAAGTGTTTTCCAGTTCATTTTTCATAACACTACCAAACATCGGAAAATACTTTCCCGGAATTCACTTTCCAAAAGGAATTCACTTTCCTGCAAACAAACGAGCCTAATTATTATGCTTTTTTGAATTTTGATTGATTTCAAATTTTAACTTTATAAAACACATGGTTTCTGAAAACTTTTAATAAATTTTCAGTTTAATTTAATAATCAGATTAAAAATATATTTATTAATGTAAAACTATACATAATGAAATATTAAGCCAAAAAAACAAATCTAATTATCCAACCCCTTACATGCATCGTATCATTCCTCCTACAAAGTAAATGTACGGAGAGTGTAGCAGTCAATTTTTCACCAAGATTTAAGGTCTACTGCATCCTCATGCATCTGAAAATTACTAGTTTTGTACATGGGCTTCACAGCGAGTCAGTTTCTTTTAGTAAAAAATAATATGTAGGCTTTTTAAATACATTTTTAGATATATATATATATATATAAATTCTCAATCACAAATTAAAATGCTTATACATATATGTAATTAATTAAATTGATATTTAATTAAAAAATAACTCAGATTAAGATAATTTAATCTTACAACATAGCCTATATACTTAATTATGTTTAATAACTATGTTTCTTAGAATATTATTTTTATTTAATGAAACAACCACTTGTGGCAATCAAAGGTAAATAAAGTTGTTAAAAAAAATGAGCTAAATCAAAACATGAAGCTCAACCATAAAATAACCTAATGTTTAATGAGAAAACTAGGAAAAAAAACATTAATTCAAATACAAATAACAAAAAAAAAGATATGGGTCAACCTGCGTAAACGCACTAATCATGTGATCATGGGCATATGACTGGGGTAACCTCATAAAAAAAGTGAAAAAAAAAAAAAACAAAGACTAATTAAAAAAAAAGCTAAATGTTGAAAGATGAAATTAAAAGAATATTAAGATATTTGATCTCGCAATACGGTCCATATAGTAGGTTGTGTTTGATAACAATGTTTCTTAGAATATAATTCTTATTTAATTAAATGATTATCTATGCCAATAAAGGTTTTAAAAAAAGTCACAAATAAAGTGAACTGAATCAAACTATAAAGCTTAATTATATTAAAAAAAATAATATTGAATGATGAAACTAAAAACAATTGAGTCAACTAACATTAATCCGTTAACCCCGCAATCATGAGCACATGATTGGGATAACCCAATAAAAAAAAATAAAAAAAATCACAAAGACCAATTCCTAAAAAAATTAAATGTTAAATGATATTAAAAAACTAAAGTCAACTCATGTTAACTTTTAAAACTCATGATCACGAGCATGAGGCCAAGAATTATTGCACAAAAGACAAACCTAAAAAAAAAAAGCAAAATTCTCAATAAAAAAATATTGAAGCATGAAATTGGAGAATTGTTTTTTAAAAAGAAACAACAAAAACCCGAGTCAACCCGGGTTAATTTGCTAACCCTGCGATCATGGGCATAGAATTTGAATAATCTTATAGAAAAGAAAGAGAGAGAGAGAGAGAGAGAGAAAATAAAACCACGAATATCAATTCCATAAAAATCAAATATTAAATGATGAAATAGAAAAAAAAAATTAATTTTATAAAAGGACCTAAGAAAATCAAAATCAACCCGTGTTAATCTTTAAAACCCGTGTCTCAATAAAAAGAAGTTGAGGGATGAAATTTGAAAAAGAAATGCAATAAAAAAAGATCCAAAACAAAATAAATATCAGTAAAAAGAACAAGGGGAAAATTCAACATTAAAAAAAATTAAAATCAAATGATAGAGATGAAATTAAAATAAAATTTAATTAGTGAAAGGATTAAAAAAATCAAAAGAATAAGGATCAAATTTGATCTAAAAATCAAATGAAACCTAATTATTAGGGATAAAATTGAAGAAAAAAACCAATCAAAAGAAGATAAAAAAAATTAAAATTAATAGCAATCAAAGAACAAGGACTAAATTGAATATGAAATATAAATGGTAGGACATTCTCATATTTTGGCCAACCACTTTTCTTTTTTATTAATATTTTATATTTGTGAAAGACCAAATTACCCATAATTCAACTTGATTATAATTAAAAAAATCAAAATGAAATGGTGGCTCCTGTATCCCTGAGGATTAATGGAAGGAATATGCCATGTTGTTGGGGGTAGATTGCATAAAACCAGACAGCTTGAAGGATCCTATTTTTCTGCAATTCGTAGACAGTGAATGTGAGTTTAGTTCATGTGATCTGGTTTGGATTTATGCTTTTGTAGCAGGAGAAGAAGCTCTTAGTTGTTTCATTTGATCAACGAGACCTCTTCATTTATTAAGACTGATGATAACTTATCTCTTTTAAAAATTAAAAATGGAGACAAAAAAAACAAAAATAAAAAAGATCATCGAGTGTGTTTGGTATTGTGATAGATGTTGTGGTTGTAGTTTGAAAAAAAATATTTTATAAAAAGTATTTTTTGGTTGAGGTTGATTTGATATTTATATATGTTTGGTTAAAACTGTGGTTGAAATTGAGGTTGAAAAAAAACAATTTAACATGTTTGGTTATAATATTTTTGAAATTGATGTTATAAAATAATTTTAAAATATATATATTAATATTGATGGTTTTTAATTTAAATATTGTAGATTTAACTATTATTATTACATCATGAAATAAATAATACTTTATATAAAACATTTTTTATTAGTCCATTAAATTATCTACATTTCCATCACGTATGAAATAAATCCGACAAGGACTATAGTTTTTTTTTTTTAAGCACGCAACAATATCAGGTAAAATATAATCAAGAACAAAATTAGAATTGCGATCAAATTCTGAAAATGTTATGTCATCAAGCGATCTCTATTTTATTTATGTAGTGTCATTGAATAATATTAAATACTAGTTTTTTTAAATAAAACACAATTAAAAAATAAAAAATAAAAAATAATTTTTATTTTTTATTTTACTATGTCAGACCCGGTTCAATATATTTTAAGTTTTGGACCGGATCCGGTCTGGCCGGAACAGCATGCTACCCTGTTCATCTTGAGCAGAATGAATTAATTAGCATCAACAGGTCTGAGGCCAATGTTCAAAAATCACTGAAATCTCTTTTAATTTTTTAATGATCCTGTCTGTCTTGTGTTGCTTATCTAAAGAGAGGACTTGGTCCCCTCCTTTTAGATCCTTAAAAGTGGTTTTGTTTTTTGAACGCGCCAAGTGGGCTCTAACAGTGTAGCAACGAGAGTCAGGAACGCCACGAAAAGCATGAAATTGTAGCTTCAACAAAACAGCGTTTTCATCGCAGATAATGGTAGGGTCTATATATAAAAATCACAACTGATTTTCTAATCAAATACTTTAATGCAACTGTTACACATTAAACACAGCCACAAATACTTACCCAAACGGGCAATATGTTTATTTGTGTGGTGCATAGCGCAGCGCACAAAAAGTATGAGATTTATGCTTTTCAAACGCACGGACATCGCTTAAACAAACATAGTTAGACTATTTTCAATGAAAGCTTGAGGGGTGCTGCAGCCATTGATAAATAATATCCTCTCTTTTATGTTTTAAAAATATTTTAAATTTTTTTTATTTTATTATTTATTTTGAATTAATATATTTTTAATATTTTCAAATCATTTTAATGTGTTAACATAAAAAATATTTTTAAAAAAATAATAAAAAAATTATTAATATATATTTTAACATAAAAAATTATTTAAAAAATAACCATAACTGTACTTTCAAATAAATTAATGTTTTGAAATGTTATTTTTAAAAGATGCAAAACTGTAATGAAAGATCAAGTTTCATGTAAAAAAAAAATTCAATAAAAATCATTCAAGGCCATAAATGTTTTGGAATCTTTTATGTTTTGAAAATCTCGTTCCAGCTCTCTCCTGTTTTTGTATTTATAACCCACAATTCCTCTTGTGGGTTCAAGATTATTATTTTTTAAAAAAATTATTTTTAAATAGTTTAGCTTAACTCATCAACTCTAAATTTGTTTTTTTAAATGTTATTAGTTTGAGTTTTACAAACCTCAAGGCTACTAGAAACTTACATGGTCGTTAATTTCAAGGTCCGTGAGATTAGTCGAATTGAACGCAAGTTGACCCGAACACCTACGTTAATAAATAAAAAACAATTATTTAAAAAATTATAATTTTAACTAAACATCTTTCAATTATTTTTTATTAATCAGTATTTTCAATAATAATTTTAACTAAATATATATTTAAATTAATTAATAACAATTAAAATTATTTTATTAAAACTTATTTTTTTTAAAATTACAATCGCAAAACCAACCACAATTCCATACATGCACTAAAAGCATAAATGTAAAAACAAAAACAGGAAAAAAAAAAAAACAACAACTAAAAAGAAAAAAATCTCATTTTTTTTTTCCCAACACTGATGTGACAAAAAATAAAAATAAAATCAGTTCCTTACAGAGAACGCAACTATGCAGAAGCAAGCAAGATTACAACAATTTTGTTTTTTTCAGTGGACCGAAGTGACAACCACCCTACTTTTCAACTTTGTTTACTAGCTATAGCTAATGTGACCAAGAAAAAAAAAAGACATTTTTATTTTTTAAAGCAAAAGAGGCAGTATTTTTGTTCATAGTTAATTTCAGTCCTAAAAGATTTAATTTACTTTTATAAATTAAATTAAATTTAATTTAATTTTATCAAATTAAAAATCAATTAAATATCTAAGTTTTTTTGACACCGCAAGATAATAAAATTGTAAATGTTTTTTTGACACTGCAAGATAATAAAACAAAATAGTCAATACCAACCCCCCCCCCCAACAAACACAAAATGTAAAAATGAAATTGGAAAAAAAAAGGGAACAAAATATAAAATTCTTCCAAGAAAAAAAAGAAAAAAGCTCGGTTACAATAAATAATGCTTTCTCTCACACTTTCTTCATGAGCTTCTTTAGTTTATTTTTTATTTTATTTTTGTAATAAAAGCATATGCAACAATTTTTCTAGGATTTAAACTATAATCTTTAAATATAAAAATAATAATTAAAAAAAAATCATTATGAATTGCACTATTACAATCTGCGTCAATGAGTAGCAGGACACGGTAGCAGTTATAGTAATTTTTCCTAGCAGTTAAAATAATTTTTTGAAGGCTGTGAAATGTTAAATTTAAGATAATAAAATATATAAAGATGAAATTAAAAAAAATTAAAAATTAAAAAAGAAAAACTCAAAACACAAAACATAAACAAATGTTATAATGAATTGTGTTTGTAAGATTATTTACAGTAAAAACATCATTTTTTAAAAAAAAACATTTAACCTGTAGCGACCAAAGCTGTGTTTTATGACTTACACTTGCTTAGAGGACCCCACTTTAGAAATTTATAGAATAAATTATCAGAGAGAAAAGACAGTGCTGGCTAAAACAGGTTTACGAACACACAAAATTAGCCAAAACGAATAATTTTAAATGTTCAGGACAAACTCCTAGAATTATCATGATGACACATCTTGAAGTTCTCAAACTTCAAAACTATAGACTACACATTAGTCATTTGATTAATTCACTGCACACCAAGCCACGCATCGAGAGCATTTGAAAACGCATGCTAACTTATATTTTTAGGAAATTTAAATTTTGTTACGAAGTATTAACTTTTTTATATTTTAGATTGTTTTAATACGTTAATCTTATAAATAATTTAAAAAAAATAAAAAAAAACATTTTGATATATTTTGTCAAGAAAAACACTTTGAAAAACAACCACAACCACAACCACACTCTCAAACAAGTCTTATTAAAATATTAAAATGATTATTTTGCTCATCTTAAATAAAATCAAATAACTTATTAGTAAGGGTTATATAGTTTTTCATAAAATTTATTGGTCATTATCAAACTTATTAGGAAAAACTGGTTTTCTTGTGTTTTTTTTATAGTTAAATGATTTAATTATCTTTAAAAGTAAAAAAAATTAAAATGGAATTTAAGGGCTTTTTAGTCTTTTTATTTTTTCAACACGATAAAATTACTTAGTTACCCTCAAAAAAACATTAAATTGATGTCCATGAGTGTTTTCATCCTTTCATTATGGTTTTTTAAATATATAATAAGGTTTACTGAGGGCTGATTATGTAATTTAATTAACATAAAATTATTTTTAAAAATTGGTTAATACGTGTTTTGCACATGTCAATGCGTGGATGATGATCACACTCTTTTGATCGATGTGTGTTGCATCATTCGGTGGCCATATATTGACTTTTATGGTGGTGTTCAAATTTTCTTAGCGCCCTCTCTATCCCTATGTTAACCGTCTGGTCAACAGACCTCCGGTTTGGCATTGATAGTCTTTTTTTGTTCTTATTTTCTCTTTCCTTCTCATTTTTTCATCTATTTTTTTAATTTTTAAAACCAACCCTTTAATATATTTTTCTTTCAGATTTGATCTTTGTTATTTTGATTACAATTTATTTTATATTAAAAAAATTTATAAAATTATATATATTTTTTCAATTTCATCGTCATTTAATTTTTTTTTCATGTTTCAAATTTGATTCTCATTCTTTTGATTGCTATTTGTTTTATTTAAAATAATTTTTAAAATTAAATTATTATTTTTACGATTTCATCCTCCTTAAGTTTTTTATCCTATCGTATCTGACCTTCATTCTTTCTTTTACCTTGGTAATTTTTTTAAATTGATATTTTTTCCTGATTTCATCCTTTAATATTAAATTGGTTGGCAATTGAGCTTATTGATTAAGCTTGAGTCTAGGATTCAATGAGTTACAATTTAGAAGATTAACTCATGTTTAGGAGATTCGTTCGGGTTAGCTTTTTTTTTTTATTATTATTTCTTTTTATAAAGCTCATGTTTTTTAATTTTATCATTCAAAATTTATTTAATTGAAGATTAGGCTTCTTCTTCTTTTTTTGTGTGTATTTGTTTGTTATAGGATTTTTCACTAATTTGAAAATGGCACGAGTTATGTCAGATCTTTATTAAATTTATTTTTTAAAAAAGAAATATTTATATGAGATGGTTACTTCATGATATTTTTTTTGCTTTCTAGGTCGCTACCTTGACAGTGTGTAACCGCTTTCGGTTCATCGTGTAGCCTTTCACAATAATATTAGAATTGTCTTAGAGAGCTTTTTCTGTTGATAGGATTGTCGCACGTGTGCGGGCGGTGCGACGATCGTCCACCCTTAAGGAAAAATCGGATAATTTATTCCTGGAAAATAGGGAGAGACAAGGAATTCTTGTCTCTACAAGTGAAAATATGGACAGGGAGTCGCCACCTAGTATTCTGGTTACTAGGAACCTTAACTGGTCTTTAGAGATCGGGTACGGAGACTGGTTGCGTAAAGGGAAGGTATTAGCACCCCAACTACGCCCTACCTAAGGTAGCTGCATTGTTTTAATGTCTGATAAAATCTAAGGTCGTGTTGTGGTTTTTTATTGTTCGGAATACGCATTACATGTAATGTCATACCCCAGGTTCTATTGTCCAAAAAAAGAATTAAATATCCGGAATATGCATTACGTGTAAAGTCATACCCCGGATACTAAGAGCCAAACAAAATAAAATTTTTGTTGTTTTTGAAATATTGGCCAATATTCTCTTGACTTTAATAAACTGGTTATTAAAGCCAAAATGCATGCTAAAACATTTTTTTTGTGTATGAAAAAAATACAATATGCATTTTTAGCTTTGAGACACTTGGCCGTATGCACAAAAACATTTTTTTTATCTTTTTTCAATTTTTTTATTTTTGGAAGTTTTTGCCGAAAACCGGGTATTTTAATACCGGATTTGTATAAAATACTGTCCGATATTAATCAAAATGACATAAAAACGACGCGGAAAAATTATAAAATGCCGAAACAAATATTTTTGATTTTTTATGTTGTGTGAACAGTATCGTATGAATAGTGCCGTGTGAACAGTACCGCGGGACGAAAACCGGGTATTTTAATACCGAATTTATATTTTTACGATGTAAAATACAGACCGATATTAAACAAAATTGATAAAAACATGTGCTGAAAAAATTGTAAAAATTCTATATAAAAAAAAATTAAAAAAAATGAAATGGGCCGGACCCGGCCCATTTCAGTGGGCTGGGCCAACCCGGCCCAAAAACTAAATGGGCTGGTTACTATGCATAAGCACAGTAACCAGCCTCTCATCAGTTGCAGAACGTGAATTAATTCACGTTCTGCATGAAAATAGAGAAGGCAGTTGCAAAAGGAGAAGGAGACGGGGCAGCGGGTGGTTACCTGCGGTGGCGTCGTGGCAGTGCTGCTGGCGGCGTAGGCTCGGTGGCGACGGTGGCGGAGGCGCAGTGGCCGACGGGTTTTCTTCTCCTTCTTCCTCTGTTTTTTCCTCTTTCTTCTCTTCTTTCTCTTCTCTTCTCTTCTCCCTCTCCCTCTCTGCTGTGTTCTCTTTCTCTCTCGTTCTCCCTTATGTTCTTCTCCTCTGTCCTTCTCTTCTTTCTCCTCTTCCTCCCCTGTTTTTATAGGCGAAAAACAGGGGGGGGACGTCATGGTGGTGGCCGGTGTGCTGCCGTCCAACACCCGTCCAACACGTGGAAAGTGGTCGGCAAGTGGTGTCCTTGTTTCGGCGTCTTTTTGAGCAAAAGAAGGAAAGTAATTAGGCGAAAAGGGGAAGAAAAAATCTTCTTCTTCCCCTGCCTCGTGTGTCCAGGGGAAGAAGAAGAGCTACAGTGCCGTCAAAACGGCACCGTTTTGGGCTTCTTTTTTTTTTTTTTTTTTTGCAACAGTGAATGAAACGGCGCCGTTTTGGTCAAAACGCGCCGTTTCATTTAAAAGGAAAAGGCGCCAAAAGCATCATATTCAAATTTCGGCCCTCCATTTTCGCGCGTTTTACAATGTAGTCCTTGGTCTCGGATTTCTTCAATTAAGTCCCTAATTGGCCATAAACTTCAATATTTATGCAATTAAGCCCCTGATTTGACCAAATTAACTTCCAAAATTATAATTTGACCCCAGAAAATTAATTTCTCCTAATTAAAGCCCAAATTAACTCCAAAATCAATTTTTTTGCAATTAAAATCTCCATAAATTCAATTAAACCTTCAATAAAATTTAATTGGGTCCATAAACTTCTGATTTTGCATTTTTCTTCCACAAATTGAATTTTCTTTATCATCGGGGCTCTCATCAGTTAATGATATACTGTCAAAAAATAATTTTTATATTTTTGAAAATCCTCAAACAATTTTTTTAGCATGTTTATGGCGCTTTGGCATTTTTCACTGTTATATTTTTTTTGTAATATATTTTTTTTGAATTTTTTTGTATTTTATTATTTTATATGTGGGGACCCAAAAATGGGTTACAACAAGGATGATATCCATAGTAGAGTGACAATAAGTCTTTAACGAGTATTTCTTTCTTCTTCTCTCGAGTATGATAGTGACAATTATTTTTTATAATTAATTATTACCTTTTTTTGTTTGCTTTATTTACTATCAATGCCTTTTTTAAATTATATTAGTAAATTAATTGAGCTTATTGAACCCAGTTATGTCAATGACATGGGTCTTATATTTTTCTTGCTTCTATAAAAATGTTGGTGTCACTTGAACTTCTTTTTTTTTGTTAGAAAAAGTTGACCCGATTCATGACATAGCGCGAGACATTTATCCAATAACACCTAAAACAAAGGATACTTAATCACTACTACTTGGTGATAAATCAAAACAAAGCAAAGGCCCTAATCTATTTGGATGCAACCTAAAAACAAAACAACAAAACCAATAATGTAATATGTAATATGGAAACAAAATAAACTAAATGTGAAATGGAAATTAATCGATGATAGAACAATATATTTATTTATAAATTCTTAGATGTAATAAATTATGCAAACCCTAAAATAAATGAAAAGATAAAATATAATAGCTCAACTAATTAAAATAAAACCAAAGTTGAATTTTGTAATTCATTGCCAAATTTGAAACTTAACTTCAAACGAATGGTTCTTGCATTGTCTTGATGATTTAAAAGTTCTATCATATATTAATGAAAAAAATATGAGCATTTATTTTTCAATGCAACTAGAATCACATCAAAATTCATTATATAACTCTAGTTATTGCCAAAACAATTGTGAAATGTCACAATTGACAGATTTAAATCTTTTTCTTCCAATCTTTTTATAATATTTGAATGCTTCTTTATAAACTATTCTTAAACATGAATCAAATTAATTAAGATTTGCTTTTAATTTTTTGATATCCTTATGAAATCCATCTTAGCTCATGTATATTGAAGATGTCCATTAATTGTCTCAATGAACCTCTTTGTTCTAAGTCTTATAATTAGATCTAATGGAATCTCTAATTGTTCTCTTGATAATGAAGCTAGGATCACATCAACTTTGGTAGGAAATCACTCGATTTTCACTCTCCTTAAAATTTGAAAGGAAATGAAGAATTGAAGGAGAAGAAGAAATTTCCCAAGCTCTCTCTCCCTCTCCACGAGACTTTAGCCTATTATATTGGGAAGGAAGGATTTTTCCTTCAATTTATCAAAATGCCTCTCTTTTAACACTATTTAATTGGAAATTTTCACCTTTAATCATATACAATTTTCTCTTAATTAATTTTTTTTCGGATGAAAATTATGCTATTTAACACTTTTTATTAAAATCTATTTAATTTTTAATTTGTTATCAAGTATGATTATAAAGATTTTTTTTTCTGGATCTTGGCAAGAAATCTTTTTAGAATATTTACAAGTTTTTTTATTTTTGCAAATCATTATGATTATTTTTTATTTTGATTTATTTATTATTGTTGTTTTAACCTGATTCTTGAGTTTTTCTTAATTTTTTATAATATACTAGTAGCGTATAAATATTTTTTTATGTTAAAAAAAATACCTTACACCAATCTAATCCAAAAACTATACTTGTCCTAGACTAAAATCACGTTATTGTTTTTTGAATTAGATAATTTTCAATACAACTAGAATTGCATCAAAATTAATATGATCCTGTTTGTTTTTGTGTTTCGAAAATATTTTTGAAAAAAATTTAAAAAAAATTATTTTTTTCTTTAAATTAATATTTTTTTATGTTTTTAGATTATTTTAATGTACTAATATTAAAAATAATTTTTAAAAAATAAAAAATATATTATTTTAATATATTTTTAAATAAAATTTTTTTAAATAACAACAATTATACTTTTGAATAATTCTAAGGCCTTCGGTTGATGAGCGCGCTTGATCATTGTTTTGTGGTTAATTTGTTTAATTATCAGATTGAGTCATGATAAAAAATCATGATGGTGGGTAAGTAGGACTTCAAGAATATTCTCCTCGAAAATGTCCAGCCGCAGTGGATCATAACTTGACCACAATGTATCTTTTAATAAACACTGTATCTTGCTGACAAGTGGCCCATGTATTATTAGCTGTAAGAATCTTTGTTTGGTTCAGTCTACTCACATCCATATCAGCTTTAATTTTGTAAAGTATTTTTTATTTAAAAATATTTTTTTAATTTTTAATTTTTAATTTTTTAATATTAATATATTGAAATAGTTTAAAATCATAAAAATAAAAATTTTAAAAAAGTTTGAATGTTATCAGAGAAAAGGATAACATTAAAAAACACAAAATAATGAGTACATGTTTGCAGAAAGAAAGGAACAAGACGAAAAGCCTCCATAAATGAACACACCCACATAGTCATTCTCAATCACCCCCACTAAGGCATCAGCTATTGTTTTTCTCCCCTCTCAAATTCATATGTTTTTTGGCCATGGCTTTCCAAACACAAATGTTAAGAAGAAAAGTGAAAGAAGCCAAGGCCAAGTTTTGTTGGAAATCTCTCTGCAGTTCTTTCTCTACAGTTCCTTCTCCTATTGATTCTCCTCCTCAACTTCCACCATTTGATTACCAACCAAAACCTTACAAAGGACCATCAGCTGATGAAATCTTGCAAAAACGCAAGAAATTTTTGGGTCCTTCTCTTTTTTACTACTATCAGAAGCCTGTTAGTCTCTAATCTTATGTACCCTTTTAATTTAATGGTTTCCTTCTTCATATATGGCATAAAAGCTTTGATCTTTGTTTGGTTTTGCTGTGTTGTCACTCTGTTCATCACTTTCTGATCTTGCCCTTTTGATTTCAATCTATCTATCCTTTTTTCATTTTGTGTTGATTGATGATGTTGTTGTCGTTTTGCAGTTGAATATTGTTGAAGGAAAGATGCAATATTTATTTGATGAAAATGGTAGGAGGTATTTGGATGCTTTTGCTGGGATAGTGACTGTCTCTTGTGGGCACTGCCATCCTCAAATTTTAAATGCAATTATGGAGCAAAGCAAGCTGCTCCAACATGCTACTACCATTTACTTGAACCATACAATTGCTGATTTTGCTGAGACCTTAGCTGCTAAGATGCCTGGAAATCTCAAGGTCGTTGGTGTCCTTGATCCCTTTCTTTTAATTTCCTTTCGGTAAATAATCGTAATTCTTGAAGGAATATACAGGAACGATGTAATTTAGGTTTTGATTATTTGTTTTTGTTTTTGTTTTAAAATGATGATCATTATTCTAAGTGGTTGGTTGGATAATGCTTAAACTAATTAGTTAAAATTTTCAAAACTTGAATTTTCTTGGTAATCAGTGCGTAATTCATCATTATTTGTGTCAAAGGTACAAAATATTCCTGAAGTAAACTGTGAGGACGATCATTGAAGATTTTGCTGCTTAAACTGATTTGAAAACAATATCTAAATTTTAAACTTGTTTGCATGTGCAGGTTGTCTATTTTGTAAATTCTGGATCAGAAGCTAATGAATTAGCTATGCTGATGGCTAGACTATACAGTGGTAACCTTGAAATGATTTCGTTAAGAAATTCATATCATGGTGGAAGTTCTGGTACAATAGGACTGACAGCTCTAAACACATGGAAATACTCAATTCCGCAGGTTTGTTGGTCTACTGTTGCTGCAGGAAAATATGATCACTCGTTGTAATTGGATTGATTCCAGTAAATCTAACAGAAGAATACTGCAGGGCGAAATTCATCATGTTATTAACCCAGACCCGTACCGAGGAATCTTTGGCTCTGATCCTACTGGTTATGCCAGAGATGTGCAGGATCACATTGATTATGGTACTTCAGGAAAAGTTGCTGGATTTATATCTGAAACCATTCAGGTTGGTGACTTGATTTTGACACTTGTTTCCAGTAAGCAGTGTATATGGTTGTTTTGAAAACCGTGAAAATGAAATTTCAAGGAAACTCTATTCTCTCTTTTGGATGAATATAGGGAGTTGGAGGAGCGGTTGAATTGGCCCCTGGATACTTGAAATTGGTTTATGACATTGTGCGTAAGGCAGGAGGTGTTTGCATAGCTGATGAGGTGCAAACAGGGTTTGGTCGCACAGGAAGCCACTATTGGGGTTTTGAGACACAAGGTGTAATCCCTGACATTGTTACTATGGCAAAGGTATTTAAAATCACCTCTTTCAGATTTGTTCATCAGTGCTGCAAAGATAATTCTATGTTTTAAATAGCTCTCACTTCAATATGTCACTTTCACTGTCTTTTGAAAACTGCTTGACCATCCCACAAGTAACACCAAATAGCATTCATCAGGGCATTGGCAATGGTTTGCCATTAGGAGCTGTAGTAACAACACCAGAAATAGCACAAGTAATGGCGCAAAAAATTCAGTTCAATACTTTTGGTGGGAACCCCGTGTGCTCTGCTGGTGGGCTTGAAGTATTGAGAGTCATAGACCAAGAGAAGCGTCAAGAGCATAGTGCTGCTGTTGGTTCGCACTTGATTGGACGTTTGAGGGAGCTACAAAGAAGTCATGACAGTAATTTATCTTGAACTTAGCATCTCAATACTCTGTTGTGATATTTGCCTGTGTGATTTACATGACATTTTCTGCCCGCTGTATATTAAGTATTCTGTTGGCTGTCTTTTTGCACCATCTGAAATCTGAACTACTTTCAAATGCAAACCAACTATTACTAACTTGCTATAGCAAACCATTCTTTTGAGTGTGGTTCTATTCATATACCAACATACACTAATGTAAACCTAACTAGATTTTTGTTTAGGGCTCTTTTCATCCATAACTATATATAAAAGCACAATTTAAAAAAAAACTTTTGATTGATTATTATAGATTTAATACAATATTAACATTATAGCATATCTCCAATAGTAACATGTAAATTCCACCTCACTCTAATTAAGGACAAAAATAAACATTGAAGATATTCATAAAAAAGAAATTATTAAAACCTAAAAAATAAAGTAATCTCATCTTTCATTGTTTCCTATTTCTAAAACCCTAAATAACATAAAATCAGTTTCTTAAATCACTCCTAACTTGTATAGTATATCATTAGCACTTTATTTTGCAGAGTTTGTGCCAAAAACCTAGTTCCTGTAAGTGTGTGCAGATGAATTTTCTTTTATGCATGTGCTTGTACAATGTCTTGGGATGGGCTATTACACAAATAAGCTGCATCTGAATGTTGTGCACATGTGTGTTTTTGTAAGACATGAGCCAAGCTAGTTTCTTTCTTTAACAGCTTCATGTAGGATTAATTAGTTTTGCTGCTTCTGTAGCCTTGTGCAGAATAGAAATCAAGCCAGCCAAACAGAAGTCCAAATTTTATCAACTTTTTCGTCAGATGTGACCATTACATGAATTTAGATGTTGATATGTAACTTCTGAATTACTATTAGTTTAGTGCAACACATTGTTTAACTTTTTTATGATATTTTAAGCTGCTCTGAAATTTTAATTGCTGTTTCAGTCATTGGAGATGTAAGGGGCAGGGGCTTAATGGTAGGGATAGAACTTGTGACTGACAGGAAGGAAAAAACCCCTGCCAAAGCAGAAACTGCAATCTTGTTTGAGAAACTTAGAGGTAATAAGGCACAACCTCCCAACACCATAAACGTAGAAAAGATAAGCCTTTGATTATGAAATGATTTTCTCATCGATTTCTACTTTGTATTTATCATCACTGGTTCCTGAGTGCAGAGCTTGGCATCTTAGTCGGCAAAGGTGGAATACATGGAAATGTGTTTCGTATCAAACCACCGATGTGCTTCACCAAAGATGATGCAGGTACTCTTCAAGTGCTTAAATAAATCAAACCCTCGTGTTTTTAGATAAGCAATAAGGTAACTTTCAGGAGAGATTCTGAGAGCTTTTAAGAACTGCAGTTTCTGTGAAAAAAAGCTCTGAATTGCTTGCATGATGATTACCATTGTTAATTTTGTTTACATGCTCTTTTTAACCAAATGATCTAATGTCACGGTTTTTGTTTTGGCATACGCAGACTATCTTGTTGACGCGTTGGACTATTCAATGTCAAAGTTGTGAGGAGCTACCTGCCAGAAGCTGAGATGAATATGTAATTATTCACATTTTATGGCATCGATCTCTTCTGATAGGTTGCTTTCAATAATATCGAGCAAATATCTAACCTTTCTAACAATAGGATGAGTTTGCTTGTTTCTGATTCTATTACCTGAAAAAATCAAACTGTATTTCCATGTTCTGTGGATGCACATGTCATGATGTGCACCAATGGATACATTACTTGAAAACTCATGCAAGGAAAACATAATCCAAGAAAGGCTTTAGTAGTTATCGGTGTGCGCGACAGATAATTTTTAGGTCAACGATGCTGGCAAGGCATTAGATTCTTTCGTTTTTAAGGTGCAGGCAGAGTCAATACTCAAGAAAAAACTTCTATTGCAAGGGGACCTCGGACCTCTGAGGACAGTTAATGTCCAATTTCTCAGAATTATTGGCTCTGTAGTCCCAGGTTACTCAGCAATACCCTCCAAATCAGGCCATGTGCCTAAGCAACCATCTCTAAATGTGGATTCTGAAGACTAAAATATTGATTGAGCTCAACTGGTGATATTAAAGTGGTGGGGATGGATAAGAAGATTTAAAAACTCACAAAGTGAAACTGGAATTGCTCTTTGCTTTGTATTTCTCCTTTTACCAAACATAAACTACAAACCAGAAAAAGGGAGAAAAAATTGCTAGTACAGAAGAAAAGAAACGAAGAAGACAAGAAACATCACTAGCTAGATAAAAAGTAGAGACCAATCATGTTAAACTATTCTATGAAGCCATTGAAGAGTGGACTCAGGATGGTGGATTGATAGTGGCAATCTGATGAACACGTCCAAAGATTTGTCGTTTTAATTAGTGGAATGACATGGATTGGTTAGTTCAGTATTGCTGACAAACGTTGCATGCTTAAATGATTACAGCAAGATTAGTAGAACTAGTAATACGATAGTAACAACATCGCTTTCTTTTTTGCTTTGCTACTTACTTTTGTACATCCTTTTTGAGTAGTTTATGGATAGCTTTAGCTTAGTTAGGGCTTTGCTTGAGTTTGCTGGAACACTATCCTGTTGTATGACAACTAGGTTATTTCCAGTAATTATCATCCATGCTCATTATGGGATCACAAGACAACTGAGCTAAAGCTGTCCCAGTCAGAATTCCCTGGAAATGAAACAGAAACTAATGGAAACAAAATGGCTGAGTTGCATCTTCTTAATTGTGCATCATTGATATTACATAATTTTGGCAGCAAAACATCCATGCCATTCATTATTGACCTAGAGTTCATTGTCAGCTAGGGTTTTCCTAGCCTACATTGACCATTTCAGTATAAGCAAGGGAGATGGGAGGCAACAAATAATTTGCAGTTCTCACGATTTATGTACAAGGCAGAACAAAAATACAAACACAAGTAGACTACAATTTACATGACAAAGCTTCATCTGCAGACTCAACGTGATATATCATTTGCTGGCAAGACAGTAGCAGCACTGAAAATTGATTTAACCACAAACTTCCTCTTGATAGAATGGTTATTTATATCTAGAACTTTCCAGCTGCAGGAGGCTGCTTGAAAAATGTCAGCAGCTTGAATTGTCTACATAAGATTACACCATTACCGTAAGACGCCCTTTTTCTTTCTGAGTATGGCTCCAGTGATGATTATCTCCTTGAGATCTTGACCAGCTATAGGGTCCTAATATGAAGCTAGGCAGGCTCGCGTCGGGGAGTTGCCCAAAGTGAACTCAGATCCCGAAGCCGTTGTAAGTATTGTCCTAAGGCAAGCAGCCCTCGAGCTGCCTGACGTGTTGTTAAGATCCGAGACATCTGCTGCAAAGTTTCCTGGCGTATATGGTCTGCCTGTTAAAACAAAGAGTTGATGTTAGATATAACAACAAGCCCAGCTGGTTGACCTCATTCAGAAAGCTGGGGAGCATAACTTCAAGCACAACCAATTTTGACCTATATGCTAGCAAAAACTTGATCACCCACATCTGCATAACAGGATTATTTCATGACACAAGGCACTAATATGCTTTAGTGCAAGTTAAGAATGCCTTTTCCTCTGAAATTGAAGTGATTACTTCATGGATTGTGTATGTGTTATGAGTGCACATGCCTAAGAACTTAGACTCAAACCATTCGAGAATGCAAAGAGAAGGTGCATTATAAGACCTGCTGCACAAAGCGGGCCACAGCTTCTAGCTTCTCAATTGCAGTTTCCAAATGAGGCGAGTAACTTGCTTCACCCAACTGACCAGCTGCCACAGTCTCTGCTACATTTTGCTGGAGTTTTTCCAAACCTTGTGAAAGAGCATCTTCAGCTTGCTGGCATGATTGTCTGAGATTAACAACATCCATAAGTTGCTGTTCTGTCAAGGGCTCCATGCAAGGCATAAGAATCTGTAATCAACATGAATTTGTGAATATATCTCAGAAGAAACTGGGTCGGAATAGAAAATAGGACAGAAAGTCCAGAAACACAGAATAAAATGAATACTTGAGTCAATGAAGCAACTATTTGAATGATGTAAGAACTTATTAATCGTATGAACCAAATGATAAGATGCTAATCTATAACATATGTTGGTACCAATACTTACGTCTAGGAAGTGAGAAATGCTCTATTAACAACCACATGCAATCAGCATGACTCTATACCAATAGCAGAACCCTCCAAATGAATTATCACTGTATAAATATTTGCGCTTTACATGACTAGACAGGACTTGCTGGCTATTATGTGCAAGACAACACAATAACCACAGTTTTGGAGTAACAGGGGCCATAACCATATTTACAGCAAAGTAGACAATGACCAAAAACCAACTATATAATTCATAAACCAGACTGGCAATATGTCACGCACTTTAACAATTGCCAGCATAATGCTCGACGTGAAAGAAATTTAATATACAGAGCCAAACATCAGCGCAGACTGGAATGCAGTGATAAGTTGTCAAAGTTTTAGATCAAGTTTACCCACCTTGGCAAGGTGGGGAGATCAAAATGAGGTATTTCACAAGTTCAAAGGCACCCCCACATATAACCTTCAATTGATAATTTTAAATAACTAATTCATCACCTTAAGAAGCTCTGAAGGGCGAAACCCTCCAATCCACAAGAAAAACCTTTCTGCCGACGATTTCCACAGGCCAGACATCACATAGAAAACATCAGCTTTTGCTGCAGTTGCTTTCAGGCGAAAAAGTTCGAAATAGTGGCTCATGTCCCTCTCTACATGTATGCGGAGCTCTACGTCACTTATATGAGTGTTTAAAGCAGTCTTCATATCACAAATATGTCTGTTTTGCTCCTCCAACCAGTGCCCATACTCCATCTCAAAAGTTGCAATCCCTACAGAATCCTCAGAGTCAGCATGTGTTTGATAGATAAATGTGAACGAACAAGATTAAAGTTAAACCACAAGAAGTAAAATGTCAAGAAATTAACAGAGAAAATTACAGGAGTTTTTCAGGTGAGAGTCATGTATCGACGGAAACCTCCTAGGACCATATTTTAAGTGCTAATTTCGGGCATGTCAGCCAATAAAGGGGACAGCAGTTCACCTTTTATTTGCCATTGAAGTGCTTAATCATTGTTTAAACATTATACATAATAGTAGAGCATGAAGATCGAGTTACAAGTATATGAATTAAATAATGCAACAAATCGTTTCTACTTTGGATGGCCTCCGGTGCTCAAATGAGCTCAAGCAAACTGAAAATTTTTCAACTAAAATAATTTTACGAATTTATTAGCAACTAAACCCCCTATCTTCTTTTACAATTTTGTCAATCTCCAGCAAGAATCAAACAGAGAGTAAACGACTAACTTGGAGACAAAAATAAAAAAGAAAAGGACAGCTCATATAGAAAATCAAGTGAACCATTAACTTTTAAGAATAACTTAAAGGTCTATGGCATGAAACATTTGACAATGCCCACTGCAAAGTGAGAGAGACATGTAATTCAAACTTGATAGACCACCATCTGGGAATTCGGAAACAGAACAAAAAGTAATAGAGTACTTTGGCAAACATACCTGAGTTTGTAGGTCCTCCAAAACCTAGCTGACTAGCATCTACTCCACCACCTATATACAGGCCCTGTTGTCTAGCTCTGTCAAGCTCCTGCTCCAACTGAATGAGCTTCACACGACTTGATTCTAACTGCTGAACATAAGCCTGTAAATAAAAATTAAAATCACATTTAGTAACAATAAACCTCTTATTGCTTGAAGGCCAGCAGTTTTTAATGCATGGTGCATAGTCCTTCCTACCTTCTTCCGCAAACGGCTTTTACGAGCAGCCTCGCGATTTTGTGCAAGACGTCTTTGTACCTGTAAGCATTCATATGTATAGTTACGAAGCAAGTATTCATATTTTTCAGAAAGAACTCTCAAGGTTAATTTTTTTGTTGTCATAAGAGAAGCTTGTGGTTGAAACTATTGGATGATGAACATATATGTATCAATAGACAGAAAAAAACAGATTCTAAAGATCTATGGATGAAATGATCTAAATATGGAAAAGGTCACACTGTCAAACATATCATATTATTTCAGTGTTAATATCTTGATAATCTCAATTAAATAGTGACCGAAACTATAACAAGACTAAAGTAAGACTTCAATGGAGAAAGAAGAGATACAAGATATGACAATCAAGAGATAAAAGACATCCAACATAGTTTAGCAGAACTAGAAATCCATAGCCAGCATCACTATCAGACTTTACCTTATCACCAGGTTTAGATGCTTCTTGGTCATACTTGTTAGAATGTCCAAGAGTACCCTGTGAAGTATCCTCTGACTAAAAACAAATAAATAAAAAATATGCATCAGCTTGCAAATCCGAAAGTAAAACCAGATATTAGAACTAAGAGTGAGCTTCCAACAATTTTCACCTGATTGTCTAGCTTTGTGTCTGGTGCTATAATCATCGATGCAGAAGCATTTGGATTGCCAGCTATGAACATTGTTGAGGTATTAGGATTTCCATTACTCTTAAAATTTTCTCCCCACATACCAATCTGATGCATAGGGTCATAGATGCCCATCCTTCCGGAGGTGACAAACTGAGTGGTTGTGGAATTTTTCCTTTTGAATTGGGGAGGCAGATCAATAGGCTCTTGGCATAAATGCGGAGATGAAAAATAATAGGAGGCGCTTGAGTTCAGTTGACAATGGAGGAGTTTCAGAAGTTGGGACAAGAAGTCTTCACATTAAGGCTACGAAACAGAACTGAGTAAAGAAAAACACAATAAGACAGCGACTGACAAAATATAAATCAAAATGACAAAGTGGTAGTGCCAAACAGCAGAAAACTAAAGGGAAAAATAAAAAGTGAAGCAAGTACATGAGATCCCAACTATACCAATCTGGTATCAGAGACTAATATCTTACTGCACATCACTATTCATGACTTTCTGGTACCATATGAACCCTAGGGAGGCAAAAGTAAATGCACATTCATGGCAAATAAAGAAGAATCTTAGATTCATGGAAGTGCACAAGCCACTGACACTTCCCCTGAAAGGCATTCCACAGCCACGAAAAGTCTGTGAATGTGCTCTTTCAAAACACTCACATAACCTTCACATGGAGAGAGACCACCAAGCATGAACACCCCCCGCCCCCCTTTTTTTATTTCTTTCTTCTTGTGTCTCGGCTCATTCCTATACCACCATTCTTGGATCTACTGTTTGCTTGTCTCACTTAACGTGCTTATGGTGGAACCGGTCCTACATGCGTGGTTTGCTATTGTGGTAGGAAATCTCCAAACATGTGGTATCTTTAATCATTGCCACCAGAGAAGAGGAGCAAGAGGTCAACTAGATTGTTGTGTCTTTGTCGACAATAGTGATGAATGGATTGCACAGAAGTGAAAACAGAGGAAAACTAGTGTAACTCTGTGATCCGAAACATCTCCTGAAGCTTTCCTACCATCAACTTCAAAGAGTATCTCACAGTTACAGATGAGCATTACAGCTCTCGAAAGCCAAAAATAATTGACAAACAACTTGTTTTCAGACCGAAGCAGCACAGCTGCAATCATAAAAAGGAAAGGTTGGCAGCAGAACAGCTTGTTTTCCTCACAGAGAAAAGCAATCGTACATCAATTTTGGCTTCCATCTAGGCCAGAAACTTAGAAGAAACTCACTTTCAATAGCTAAAAAAGAACCAAAGGAAAGCAGAACATATTCAAACACTCAAAAATTTTAGGACATCAAAAAGAACCCCTCTTCCACGTCAATCAATGATTCGCAAATCTCATCACGATAAGCATAACTCAACTCTCCAGCATCTTCTAATCAGCAAACAATTCAAAACAATATCATGTCAAACATATAATCATCACACGAGTAAGACTTTTGTCCATAAGAAAACTTTGCAAAAGAAAAGAAAACAAAACACATACAATTAGTTCATAAAAAATACATACATACATACATACATACATACATATATACATACATATATATAGTAATATAGTATCAGCTTCAGAACACTTGAATTCTCCTAGCTAAGCTAGACTTGAACAGAACAGCTTGAAAATTATTAGATTTCCTTATCGTTGTCGAGCCCTTTTCAACTTTCTCAATAACCAAACAGACTCCCTCAAAAACAAACCAAAAGAAAGCAAAAGAAAAAACAGACCTTTTTTTCAAATCAAAGCAACATGAAAGAAACTTTCCCGCCTCTGCAATTGCAAGAAGTAGGGCTAGAGGCAATTTTTGGAAATTTTCTGAAGTGAAATCCAAAGAGAAGAAGTAATAGAATTTGTTGCAGTAATTCTCTCAAAACCACCAGTCCCATCATCATTAGCAACAAGAATCGAATGGCAATAAGACAGCTTAAAAGAGACTCTCTTCTCTTCAATAGTGTTCTATATTCATTTTTTTATTTTCTTTCTTTTTTCTATATTTTTTTATACGTATGGAATTAAATATATTGTATTTAAATTTTAAAGAAGATATACTCTACAACTTTTGATTTTTTCTGAAAAACGTCGCAGTTAGTGTAAAATTTTAGGGAAATAATATTGTTTAAAAAACCTTGGGAAATAGCATAGCTTAACACAACTCTTATTTTGAACATGGTTTTAAACAAAACCATGATTCAGAATATCAATTAGATGCAATGAAGATTGTGAATTGCTTTTTATAATTAGTATTTAAGCACCTATCTATTCTTTATTGTCCTCTCTCTTTAAAAAACAAAAATACTAAAAAAACTACCACAAAAACAACTTTCAATCATTGAAAACACTCTTCAATACTCCATCAAAATACCATAATTATCTTCCCCTCATTTTAACGAGTCTTTCTACTATTTTTTTTATTTTAAATCATTAGCTAAGACTTGATTAACATCCCCCCGTTGTGACAACAGGTGGAACCGTCACTAGTCATAAAAAATCAATGTAAAATAATTGTATGTCTCGTAGTTTTATGAATTTTGTTAATGAATTGAAAATTTTTTAATTTTGATTTATGATTATTTGTATTGTGTGTTGATAATTGAGTATTTTGTTGATGTTGATGTAATTTTGAGTTTTGAGTAATGCAATTATGTTTATTTTTATGCAATTAATATTATTTATGGAATCAATTAGGTTTGAATTAGATAAATTAGGGTTTGAATTGATTTTTGGGTTACTTGTCATATGTTATAATTTTGTTTGAATTGAGATAAATTTTATTTTTATTGATGCAATTAGGTAATTTTTCAATTAATTGATGGTATTAATAAAGTTATGGTTGAAATCATAATAAATAGATTTTGCATTGAATTTTGGTAAAATTCTAATAATTGAGATTTTGTTTCAATTGAGATCGTTTAAGTTTTTATTGGTGTAATTAGATATGTTTTCATTGATATTATTAAGGTCAAAATAACAACAATTAATGTTTGTGTTGAATTATGAGATAAATTGTTTTGATGAAATGGGTATTTTTATTTTATAAAATATGTCTTCCAACTTCTTTATGTTATATCATTATGATGGTATTATTGTTCCTTGTATAAATAATAGTATAACTTATATTAATAGAAGTATTATATTATTGAATACTACTAGAGGCATGTCATTTAAAGATACTAAACAAGTTATATATGGAAGACTTGGTTGAATTATAATGATGTTGAAATAGTTATTACTTGTAAGTGTCTTATTGAAAACATCATTATTTTTCTATACCAATTACATATAATGTGAATTTTGAAAATATGATAGAATTGTTTGTCCAAAATAGAACAAACATGATTGAGTTATATGCGAATAGATGACCTGAACTTAGAAGTTATATAATATAAGCATGGAGATATTATTGTACTTATACCCATATTTAGCTCAACCAATTAGATAATCATTACATTTAACTGGTGGTGGTATGTTTAGGATATTAAAAGATAGAATTATGGGAATTATGATGAAAATATAATTAAAATTTCATATTGTTTTCCATACAGTACAACTCCTACAAACCTAGTGATAATGAAGATGAGGGTGCCATGAATTTAGTTGAAACATCAAATAATGTTAATGATAAGATAATGAGGCCTCTTGTTCTAGAATTTGATTATGATATTGAAGTTGATGATATTGTTTATAATAATTGGTCTATTTATCATAGAAATTTAGCTATTGATTCTAATTTGTATGGACAAGCTTTTAGAATTAAAGATAATTTAAAGAATAATGTTAAGCAATAGCATATTGCATATTCACTGAAATATTAATTTCATCGTTCAAACTAAATATTTATTCAATTACAATGTGTTTATGTTCTTGAATATTAATGGTATTTATATAAGTTTAAGATAAAATTATGTTCTGTCATAACCAACGAATAACTGACCGTTATTCAAATTTGCGTTTATATATTAATAAATTGTTATTGTCATTACTTGTTATTTAATACAGCCACTATTTCTATTGATAGTTTATTAATAAAACCACAATTGTAATTGGTGATGGTATTATCTGTGATAACCACGAAGAAGGTGTGTATTTGGTCTCAATTAATAGAGGGTCCATGAATTTATTTAAATTTTAATTACAAAACTAAAAAATTTAATTGTAAATAGCACTTTTATTTAGATCACATCAAAAGGGTGAGGTAGGAGAAACGTATTTTCAACGGTACATTCCAGATGGAGAAGTAGAAGAGAGGGATTTTATTATTAGGAATGATCAATTCTAGACCACAAACAACAAAAATTAAAAAAATACATTGTTGTTAATTATTGAGTTCTTGGTATTACTTTATTATGTCTTGGTTTTATTGGCTCATCATGGCTACAGGGAGTCAAAGTTTACACAGGCGTGTCCACCAACGCTAACGTGCGAACAAGAGGATCTATCAATGCTCCGCCTCGAAGGTATCTTGTTTAGGGATGCGATGTAACTGTTTTTCAGTTAAATTTGATTTTTTTTATTTTTAATTAAAACTTTTTATTATTTTTATATTATTTTAATATGTTTATGTTAAAAATAAATTTTAAATATAAAAATATATATATTATTTTAATGTATTTTTAATAAAAAATATTTTAAAAAACAAATTTTATTGTACTCTTACACCCCTGCACACCTCCACTGCGGTTGTGTCAAACGTCATTTTCCGGTGAGTATTTCAAGCAAATCGAACAAGTTCTTCTTATCTTATAAGACAAGCTAAATTGCAATGGAACTTCAAATTTTGAGATTTAAGTTTTGAGTGGTTTACACGGGCATGTGAAGAGATTGAGCCAGGAGATCAGTGTGAGATTGTTATTGCGGGAATGGGGATCAGCCGACCCGAGAGTATCTGTTTGGTTACAACGTGGTAACACGCGCTATTTTTTTGCGAGTAGGATTTGTTTTCCTTGAGTGGCATAATAACGGCTACAATTGGATTAGATGATATTATTAATTATTAATTATTAATTATAAATCTACCGTGCAAAATACATCTTGTATCCCCTTCGATGGTAAAGTGTTTTTTTTTTTTTAATTTGACTTTAATCATACCAGATTATAGGCTCATTTGTTGGACAATAGTTGGATTGAAAAACCGGGAATTAAAGTTAAAAATATTGAGAAAATTAGTGATTTTAACAAAATTTGAATGAAATGTTTATTGTAATTCCTGTACTTTTTAAATTATAAATATTGATTTTTTTTTTTTAAATCTAAGGGCAAAATCAATTTTGATCTTAAACTTTATTTTTTTTATTTTTTTATTCTTGGTTAGAGAGATCTGAGAGAAAATTTATGTTGACATGATTTCCTGTCAAAAAACATACTAAGGTTTTCTATAAAGAGAGTTCGTTTTTGTTTTCTTGAAATTTCTTATAAAATTATATCTAAACTTGGTAAGATTTTTTTATTTTTGGTTGATTTAAAGTTTGTAATGGTTTTGTGGGGTATTTTTTTATACCATGAATAAATTTATTAAGTTGCCTAGGATATTTTCTAGGTGTTTTGGGTTAAATAGGTTGAAAGATCGGTCTTTGGATCAAAAACATTACGCCTCGTTTTTCTGGTCACTATAGCGGCAGGAAATTAGATAATATCAGATGATGTGTCGTCTGATTTTATTTCGAAAAAATTATCATCCGCCCCCATCAAAAATAAAAATTAAAGGCTCAAGCATGCAAATCCTAATTAGATAGGTAGCGCCTGACCTTTTCTTTTTCTTTTTTTTCAATTTTTTTAATTAATTCCTTTTATATATTTATATTTTCAAAGTACTATTTTTATCTTTTATTTTTTTTTATGTAGATTCTTTTAAATAGCAGTTATCTTTCAATTATTTTGTATTAGTTTAATTTTTGAAAGATTGTTCTTATTTATATTTATTTTATATGTTTTATATAAATGGAATTTATATTAAAAAAAAATTGGATAATATTTTTAAATAGAACTATCTCAAAGATTTGAGTTGTGATACCAAATATTTTAGTCTATTTTCAACTCTTAATTTTTTATTTTTTATTAATAACTTTTTATTTATTTATTAATATATGTATCTATATATAGTTTTTAATTCATTTTATTATATATAACTAAAATATTTTTTTTAATTTTTACATATATAATAAACACATTGAAAAAGTCTATGTATTTATTTTTTTTATGAAAAAAATTGACTAATGAACAGCCAGTATTGCAAGTTGTTGTACATGGTAAAAGTCAGCTAAAGCATGACCCACATGATCTGCACGTGAGTTGAAAATCTTCATATATTAGATAAATTAATTCCATTGAATCACATAAATTTAATGGCTAAATATTGAAGAAGAAAAACTGATTCGGGGAAAACTAAATCAAAATAGGCATTATGCATGGTTAAAGAATTTCAGTGTACTTATAAACTGATTAAGATACAAAATTTAGATATTAAAAAATAAAAATATCATGAAGTTTCGTCATTGCTGACGTTGATGTAATTGACCCTATGGCTGTGGTACGATCACTATGCATGAATGGGATATATTAATATTAATACATGCATAGATAATTGATTAGCTCACACAATCATAAAAAACGCAATTATTAAAATAAAAAAAAATAAAAACCATACCAAGATTAGAGTTGAGGAAGAGAGAAAAACTACAATAAAGAAAAGTCTGCAGGCCATTTTCTCCAATAAATACTGCATAAATATGAAAAATTAAATAAGTGTGCAAATACATACATCAAATATGTTGAATAGCTCTTTTAAGGAAATTAAAAAAGAAAAGAAAAGCAGGAACAGAGACATGACGCAATGTGGACAGTAACTTCATTAAATATGAGGATTAAGAACTAATCACTTAGATTAAAAACTATAAATAAGAAATGAATAGATAATTATGTGTTTGATAATGTGGTTCAATGAATTAAAAAACCAACTTATTTGAAAAAAATAAAAAAAATTATTTTTTAAAATATTTTTTGATAACTTAGGTTTGGTGATGTTAAAAATTTAAAAATTTTAAAAATATATTATTTTAATATATTTTTAATTAAATATTTTTTAAAAAAAAATCATACACCGTATTCTTGAACATACACTTAGTCTGGTTTTGGAGGAAACAAATACCGAGGCCTTTGTTGGTTTATTTCTAGTAGAAAATAAATTTTTTGAAAAATAATTTTTATGGAAAGTAAATTCTTGAAAAATTGATTATTTCTTAATATTTAGTAGTGACATAAAAAATAAGTTGAAAAATAATTTACAATGTTTTGTTATACTATGAAAAATAAACTAAAAATAAATTATAAATATTTTTTAAAAAATTTCAAGTTTATCTAACATATATATAACATTAAATGAAATTATTTAACCACTTACAATAAAATAATGAGATATAAAAATATAATAGTAAAAAAATAATTTATTATATCATATATTTATATATAGCTTATTTTATAAATATAAATATTTAAATATAATATTATAGAGATATAACCTTGTTAAATATTTTTTAAGTAAGTTTTATTTTTAAAACCTCAAAATATTTTTTAATTAATGAAAAAGTAAAATTAATTAATAGTTTATTTTATATGAGTTCTAGGGAAGAGAGAGAGATTTATGGAATTTATATATTATGTGTTAAGGAAAAAAAAGTGTTTTCTAGAATTAGAAAGAGAAAAACAGTTTCTGTTAGGAAAGGTTTATTTTTTCGGAAACTAATTTCCAAGAATTTACCAAACATTTGGAAAGGTTGAAAACTAATTTTCAAAAAAACTAATTTTCAAAAGAGTAGTTTTCTTAAACAATCAAGTCCAAAATCTCATTCTCCTTTGCCGTCCGTTGCATGTTAAGTTTGTCACGTGACCACCATTCAAAAATAATTGTCTCGTGGAAAAAGAATAGACCCCTTCTTTGACGCATCACACGCCTCTCTCACCGTCACCCTCACCCACGTAAACCACATTTTCTTACCTGATAAACTAGTTAATGTCCACTTCTACTTTTATAGTTTTGATTTTCTAAAATTACCCTTATGATTTTTAGAAAGTCTTAATTTTATCGTTTATTGCTAAAACCAACGAGAAGCTAATTATTAACATACTCTCATTTGTTTTTAATTACTGTTCTCTGTTTTTTCCTCTCAAAACCCCACACATATTTTAATATATAAAAACTTATGAAATTAAAAAAAAATAGATTTAGAAAGCTAGGCTATTTAATGGTTAGGGTGTTCACATTGGAACCTTTTGGAAGCTAGAAGGGTAAAAGATATTGAAAAGTCTTCAACTTTTAAGTGTGGCAATGGAATATTGATGATTTATAGGGGCAAAACAAAAACCCAAAAAAATAAAGTTTACCCAAATGATTAAAAAAATAGAAAAAGTCCAATTTTTGAGTAGGAATCATGATCCACTTGCGTAATTGTTTGTTACATGTCTTCTAAACAAATATTTTTGAAAGCTTGGTGATCCTACCTAACCATAAGCAGCTGATGGCTCTTCATGCCCTGCAAGGACAAGATCATAGTTGCAAAATCCTACACGATGAATTTATATAGAAAATTAGAGATTGGAGCTTGATCACAACACATGTTATTTGATTCGATCAAACTTTTGATTTAAAATTTATTGAAAGTTTAGTAAATATTATTTTTAAATTTTATTTAAAAATATATCTAAACAATATATTTTAAATTTTTTAAAATTTATTTTTGATTTCAAGACATCAAATATAAAAAAATATATAAAAAATAAATTTTAATCAGGCTACACTTTCAAATGATGGTGAAATATATTAGAATTGATTGTGCGTGTCAACTATAAGCAAAAGCAATTCTTTTTTAAATACCAAAAAAAAATGTTTATTTAATCAAATTATACTATCCAAAAGTGAATGAATTTATGTTTTTTTTTAAATTATAAATTATGGTTATTGTTATTTGGATATTTGAGGTTTTAAATTTATAATTTTGTATTTTGGATATTTGAATTATATTTGTTACTTGGAACTTTTAAATCTTTAAATTGTTATTTATTTTTCAAATTAATTAAAAAGTGAGTTTGGATTGAAATTAAAAGACGTGTTTGAAACTAAAACAAATTTATATTAAATCATTTTTAATATAGTATTTGATAATTAACCCACCAAGCTAACCAAGAACTCACAGATATTTAAGTTGATAACCAGATCGTTTTAGATTGAGTTCGGCGATTATAAACAAAGAGCCACCTCAACAATTAATATATTATAAACAAGTTGCTCCTAAAATATTCACAGGTTTCCTGCCTGTTGCCCACTTATATATCACTTTGTACTTAAAAAAAACAAGAAATTTTGGCTTATCTGCGCCAATAATTAATTTAATTATACATCCTTTGAAGCTAGATACACAGTTTCTTAGATATTTTATATATAAACTGCCCATGCATATCCAGAAAGCAAGCATTTAAAGATTTGATCACGGAACCATCTAGTAGGTGTTTTAAGATCAAGAAATTAATTTGTTTTTTCTATAATTTTATGTTTGAATTCTATAATTATTAATATGATGGCCACTAGAAGTTTATAGTCATTAACTTTTGGATTCTGTAGAATTAATCAAGATACACGCAAACTGATCTGAAAATTCACATTATTAATAATAAAAAAGATCTAACCACGTTTACATACAAAAAAAAATCCTAGAAATAAAATGTGATCGATGAAAATAGCCATTTAAAGCCTAATGAACGGTTTCCAGCCTCCTTTTATATGGTAAAGAATATCTTTTGGATGATAGAAACATATCAAGGTAGGATATTTGAACAAAAAGATCAAAATATTTTCTTACAAGTGAATATATCCAGATATAGCCAGTCTCAAAGTATGATGAATCTCCCGATAAACAGAAAAATAAAATAAAATCAATAATTATATAAATTCTTAATTCAACGGATGGCTTTGAAGCTTCCTTTTATATCATTAATTTGGATGATGAGAATAATGGGAGCAAGAACGTACGTATAGGTGTCAAGCTCTCTTACACGTTCAAGATCTTTGCCAAATTAACTCAGTTGGCCACGTATATTATGGCCCCATGCCATGCATGAGCTCTGTAGTACTGTCTCCAGCTCTTTCCATTTTTGGAGGATGTTCCAAGCAAAATTCATCCTACAGGGACGCATTATAGAGACAACATGTGCGTGGTCTTGTTTGATTCATGAAGTACATTTCTTTTTTTATTCCTTGTCGTAAAGTCGAGTTAGTAATTAAACCCTCAAATTCAACTTTACGTACTCTTGGTACTTACACAATGATATCATCTCTTGAAATATTAGCTAATGATTTAAATTTTAAATAAAAATAATTATATATTTAACATGACAACAGTACCATGATAACTAAAAAGTACGAGCTCCAATCTTATTTTTTTATTTTAATTAATAAAAAGAATTAAGTATAAGGTAGAATAAACATATATAAATTTTAAATATAAAAATATAATATAAATTATATATCGATAGTTTACGTAGTAATAATAATAATATATAATATTTGAATTGGGATAATTATCTAACATATGTTTTGGATCACTAGATTGCAAATGAAATAAAAAAAACATTACTATATATTTCAAATCAAAGAAATTTTATCTGAATATGGATAATTAGACTAAACAAAATATGTTAGGGAGACACTTGAGGGTCTAGCCTATTGGTCAACTGCAAGGCTTGTCTTTACGAATGTCCTGGGTTCGATCCTCAAGAATACCAGTCTGTCACCCCCACGATGTCTTACCTGCTTACTAGGCTTGTAGAATATTCAGTAGGTTCTGGAATTAGTTGTGGTGCGCGTAAGCTGGCCCGGACACCCAGGGTCATAAAAAATAATGTGAGGGAGATGGCACAATAATTATTGCTTATAGAAATCGTAATTTTCTGATTGGTTATTGTAACGGATCTCAACATTATTATATATATTAAATGTTGCAATGGACCGGATTTATTTGAATAAAATTATCTGTTGGATTAATGCATGGATGAATTTATTTTTATTTTTATTATTATAGCTTTACAGTAAGAGTGTCCCTGAATGAATATATTATTTGCATGGACTGCTACCATGTAGTAATTTCACGAAATGGGTCGAGCATTAATTTATACTATGATCCATACCATGCAAGGTGTCACGAGGCGTCACATCCACTAGCTTTAGAATTAGAAAGTTCATGCAATCACTTTTGCTTTTATCCATATCCACGACGATAAAGGATCTATGCCTCAATTTTTCCACAATGTCAACCGTCGTGGTATAATTTCTTTTTCCCACAAGTTAAGTAATTTACTTTTTTCTCTTTTAATTGGATCAAGGTTTCAAGTCACTAATTATTGATTATTCACTAATCGCTAATTAGCTATAGTTCCCGTGGAGTGAGTTGTGCTGTCTCTAGCACGGCTTCTTTTTTTCTTTTTATTGTGAGGGTTAATACAGTAGTGATACTTTAACTTATCAGGCAGTAATTAACCTGCTCTAATAGAGATGTTTAAGTAGTTGGCATGGATTAAAAAAGAAAAAAAAACCCTCGTGGACACAATAACATATTTATAAAGTATTATTAGCAAAACTCATTTCAAATTTATTAATATACTAGCTATTTGACTCCGTTACGCCGTAGGTTAGATATTATTTTTCTCCTTCATAATTGTATAGGATTTTTTGATGTATTTTTATAGTTAAAAAAATTATAAATGTAAATAAAAAAACTTTACATATACATGTAATTAAATAAATTGAGAACTATACGTGTTAATAAATAAATAAATAAATCATCAATGATAACTGAAAAAATCAAGAAATAAATGCAAATTAAGATATTTAATCTTATAAGACGAGACATTTACCATGTTGTTTTTGCTAAATTTTGTTTATTCTTTTTATTTAATAAAATTGTAATAGAAATAGACAAACACATTAAATTGATTTAAAATAAAAAGTAAAACAATCATGAAAGGTTGTACATATCAAAAATATTATCAAAAAAATATTTTTATTTTAAAATAAGTTCATCTATACAAAAGATTAAAAAAAAATCATAGATGAATCATAAAACCTCCTCAAAAATTAAACACACAAAGTAATTTTTAAAAAATCTCTATCCAAGAAAAAACAAAATAATAGATGAATGATATCAATCGAAACACAATTTAAAAATCATTTTACAAAAAAAACATACAGAAAAAAAGGTATTGATAAATAAAAGAAAAGGAAATAGTCAGGTGTTGTGGCTTTATTTATCAAACATGTGATTCGAGTCATGAACTCAACAAAAAAATAATTTTTTTATTTTAAATTTAGCACACTTGGCCATAGGTCTACACGCTTGGACGGGCTTTTAAGCCAAGCTCACATGCCTGAGTTTATTTTTATTTTTTGATATTTTAAAAGACAAACAAATATCTTCCACAATCTTAAAATAAATTATCAAGAAAATACACATGGTCATGATCCACAGTGTTTCGTGTGTCTAAACAACACTGTTTCCGCAATAAACTATCTCCATGCGTATTGGTTGTTTTATCTAATTTCAGAGAGGCACGTAATCAATTAGATTTGCCTCTAGATTATAGGAAATGGTTGAAAATAAAACGATTATCTTTACCAATTAAAGACTTTTGTGAAGGAAAGGAAGAATTAAAGTAGTATTAGTTGATGAGCTACACATGTTGGTGGCAATTAATTATATTATATGAGTCGACATTCTTAGCTTGTTTGAAGAGACGTAATGGGAGAACCAATATATTAAGAATTAATCCAATAAATATAGAGCGTGGATTGTCTAGTAGGAGAGAAAAATAATGGGAAAAAATCAAGAAAGGATAAGCTTGAAAAATAATAAAATAATTAGGAGATGGTGCCAGTGATGTGTATAAAGTTGCAACTACGGTTGTGGTGGTGCGTACTGTATGGATGGATGATTCCGCAGTGACTTTCCTTTTCATATTCTCTGTTTATTTGTTTCGAATAAAGAAACAGAGACGTCACGCAAACACTTGCCATGGCTACTACTCTCCTATTCTTTTTTTTCTTTTCTTTTTTCTTTTTTTTTTCCCTCTATTTGTGGTGTTATTCTCAAGTGCAATCCAAAGTGGCCTTGCCACTAAGAATGGTTCTCAAATATTTTTGGTTCGTTCTTTCTTTCAAAAATAAATCATGGAATAATCTCTCTCTCTCTCTCTCTCTCTCTCTCCCTCCCCACCCATTTTTGGATGCCATTTCACTTTTGTTCATACAAAATTCTTTGCAATTTGATACCAAACTAAATTCCTTGGCATATGCATGCACGTGGGAAGTACACGTCTTTGCTTACGTTAATGCTTTTGCATCACCTGCTGTCAAGTTTTGACAGAGAGAGGTGGGTTGGAGTTCAAGGTTTTTATTTTTAGTTTTTGGTTAACTGTGGATATTGAAATTAGTTTATGTATATTTTTATTAATTTTTTAAGATTTTAAAGTTAATTGTTATTAAAATTTATAATACTTGAACTAGTAATATTTAAAAAACAAATCTAATTTTTAATTAGTTAAACTACATCCGTTAAAATTTAGCTTAAGTTTTTAAAATGAGGGAGGAGCTATGTTTTATTAATGGTTTCTTTTATATTTTTTGAAATAATTATAATTTAATCCTCAGTTGCTTGATTTTGTTAAACAGCTGTCCTTTTGCACCTGCATTTATTATTCGGTAAAAATATTTTAACTCTGTTGTTAATAAGTGCCTCGTACAAAATAATTCCAAAAAATTGAAGATGGTTTTTATTTATTTATTTTTTAAAAAAAGAAATTATGGAAACTCGGTTTCAAGAATTTTTTTGAAAAATAAAAAACAAACAACCTTTCTGTTTTTTATTCAAGATTTAAAAATAAAAACTATATAAGCAAAAAAAATATAAAAAAACTATAAATTTTTTTTTAAAAAATTATAGCTTAATTGTATAAGCCCACGCAGCCAAGCCCAAACGACTAGCCCAACCCTCTTTTCTTTCCTGGATTTTTTATTATTATTATTTTTCCTTCCTTTTCTATATACCTTTTTTCTTCCTTGCCAAATCAAGCTTGCATGCCACACACTTGTATGCATTGTTTTTTTTTCAAGTGCCACTAACAATTTCTTTACGAGCAAGACACACATGCAAACAATTTTTCAGCACACACATATACACACTCCTAATCTTACTTCCTTTTTTATGTACATTAATCTCTCTTCATATATATATATATATATATATAAATAGATTTTATTAGAAGAATTGCTACTTTAGTAAAAAGCATCTACACATGTTATAATATCAATTGTAATCATGGTACGTAGGTGAATATACTGTAATTTCCTAATAAAAGCATAAGTATGTATAGCATCCAATTTTGATGTATCAATAGTTTTTCTTTCTCTTGAGTGGTTTTCAACTTTTTTGAATTGTCAATATTTATTAAAAGTCCGTAATTAAATTAAACTAAGCAAAGATCTCAAACCAAATTTGTATTTTAATATTTTGTTATATTTTTTATTATATAATCAAACTAACTTTATTAATTATTAAAACAAATATTTCAAAATAAAAAAAAGTTTTAAATTAAAAAAGCTTCGCATGAATTATAATAATAATAAAAAATGAAGCTCTCCTTTTCTCTTTAATTTTCCAAAAAAAAAACTTACTTAAAACACATACATTTAGCATATTCTTCCAGTTCAAATTAAGTATATATAATTATAACAAAATTATGCAAGATTATTAATGATTGTGATTTTTTTGGAGTTCTTATGACATGCTTGTGTGTGTCGTAATTGTTAAGTATTAATTATTGAACAACAATTCAGTTTTATATTAATGGTTTTTATTTTAGTGAAATTAAATGTTATTTTGTATTCTTGAAAACTTAATTAATTACTTTATATATTAAACCGTTTTAATTCAATAAATATTTAAACTTGTTCATTTATAACAGATTATGAGAAATATATTAAATATAAAGTTGAACAATATACATGCAAAACACTTTGAAAAGAAAACTACTATCTTTTTTTTATTGTGGGGAAGAAAACTAGGATCAATTCATATAACTATATATAAAAAATACAAATTATGTGTCAAAAAGTTTGATTTGAAAAAAATACTTTTTAATTCGTAAGAACCATCAAGAAGATTTTATTGGTAAATATCAAATATATTATTTTACCTTAAAATATTATATATGTTAAAATTAAAAAGACTTCTACTCTATATAATTGAAAATTCAATTCTATGTGTAGTTAAGAAAGAGACTTAAAAACTAATGTAATTCTTAAAAAATAGGTTAATCTCTTTTTTTCTATTATATGCCTATTATAATTTCTTAATCAAATTGATTTCTCCTTATTTTATCGGGAATTTCATATTTTTGCTGACTTTGATGGCCACCGCCAACACCTTATGTCAACATCATTCCTTATTTTAGTGTTGTTTACGCATTTATTTCCATTAATATTTTATCATATCTGACTATTATGGATGCCGGTTTATTCTGCCTTGTATCCGTGCGAGCAGGAGTTAGGGCTGAGGCCTATATCTTAGAATTATCAAACCTAGGACAATATATAATTATTTTTGATATATCAAAACAATTTAAAAATAATTTAAAAAATTACTTTTATTCTGTCAATTTACTACTTTTAATAATAATTAAAATTATTTTTGATATCAATATATTAAAATGATCTAAAAATATAAAAAATAAATTTTAAACAAAAATAAATTTTAATTTTAATTAAAATAATTTCAACCATATTTTTAAATATTACAATAAAAAATAAACCCGAATCTCCTCAGCACACGCTTGCATACACCAAATCCATTTGGTAAGCTAAGAATCTATGCTCAAAAAAAAAAAAATCAATTAAGCCACACCAATTTCAAGAACATGGATTTCCTGATGCTACCATTTGTTTTATTATTCTAGCTTTTAAATAAACAAGAAAATATAACGATTGAAATAGATGATCTTATTGTATTGTTGTTGTTCTTATTATACGAGTCAAATCATGGATTTTCTAATATGTGCACTAAAGGTAAAGGAAACCCGAACGCAATAAATAGAAGTTTTCCGCATAGTACAAAAACAAAAAAACAAAAAAAATTATATGCCCAAATGAATCTATGTATGATTTTCTTAAACGATAACGATGACGAGGATCTTAACGGTGGACCCCCAAAAAAACATGTTAATTGTAGCTTTAGCATTTGTGAATGCTGGAATTAATTGCAAGTCATTGTGCTAAGATTTTCCAAGTTCAATAGATTTGATTTTGCAAACTTTCCCATGGAAGAAAATCAATAGATGAACTAATTGTCACATCTTTGATTTTCTCGTCAAAATTTTCAGCTTCTATGCAAAATATTGATTCCACTAAACTCAATTATTTCGTTTATCGATTCACTCGTATTTATTTATAATTTGTATTGTTTCATAAACCTGAAAAATTACTCACACTTTTTCAATATTATAAACAAACAAAATATATAAATGAATATTAACAAAAACAAACACATAAATTATTACATAACCAATTTCAATTTTTTATTAACTCATAAGAATATATACAAGTTTGTCAACGTGTGTTCTATGCAAAAATATTCTGGCCTCTAGAACTTGCATTGCCTACGAATATTTGCTACGAATATTTGGGTAACTATTCTGTTAATTGCTATACTCCATGGAATATTTGCTAGTGAGCATATCTAATAAAGTTGTTTTTTCTCCTAATTTTATATTTTAGTTGTGGCCTTGATGATCCTTCCTATCTACTTTGGTGTTGATACAAGAAATCATACTTTGAAAACTTTTTAGATGCCTAAAACACCTTTCCAAGGATTTAATTATAAACTCCTTTTGATTTTCTTCCTTATGCTTATCTATACTGGTTAATGGTTATCTTTATAAGCATTGGAAATACAATATGATTTATATTTTTAAAATAATTAATATTTTTTGGATTAAAATTAATATTTTTTTAGTAATTTTAGATCGTTTTGATGCGTTGATATTAAAAATAATTTTTAAAAATTTAAAAATATTATCTTAATATATTTTTAAACAAAAAATACCTTGAACTGTAACTGTTATAACAATCCCAAACAGTCCTGCGAGCAAGTGCAATGCAAGCACACAAACAACAAGTGAAACGCAGTTTAATGCTGCGTTTGGACTAGGTTCTGCTGTATAAAGATTGTACAGGCAGAGGGTGATTTTAGAAGATGAAGCTAGGTATTGCTATGTTTGTACCTTGGGCCCTGAGGCTACTCAAAATATAAATTAAATTAAATAAATAAATAAAGTCGGTTCACTTTATTTATTTATGAGCTATATTTAAAGAAACCTTTTAGAACCACTTGATTAGCTAGATTTATTAAATTTAAATGCTAAAAGAAGAAGGATTTTAGGCATGCTAATAATTTTTAAAACAACTAATCTATTTATTGACAACATATATAAATCACAGGAGATTATGAGAGGCTAATTTTGACATGCGGCCCAAACACTAGAGAAGACATGCGGCCTAGAAACGTACTGAAATGAAATAACAAGCCCAAATCCACTATTAACGAGCAAGTCGAAGTTGTTGGGGGCATTAATAAGGCTGCTGTTATTGCTCATATATTCCATTTTATTTATTTATTTATTTATCTTTTCTCTTGGACCACTAATATGTTCCTCCTAGTGTCGATTCCTGGAAAACACCCTCTCTCTTTTTTAAGAAAGAATTGTGTATTTATGTCAAATTGATAAATTGAATATTGTTTCAATAATTTTATGAATTTAATCCTATATCCAATATTTTTTAAAAAAAAAATCTATCAATATTTGACCTGAAAAACATCTCAATTGCCGTAACCGATTTTTGATGTCATATTCAAAAGTAAAAAAATCAATAAAAAAGATGGGGAGCAAAATGAAAATTAGATAAAGAAATAGGAGCTGAAATTAAAAATAAAATAACTTTGAAATGAAAAGATCAGGGAATTGAAGGATAAGGAAATAAAACAAATGAGAATGGGTATACTATCAGGTGATGTAAAACCCTATGTTTTTTTTAGTATAATTTCAACTTTTATTACTTATACACGTTAAAATGGATTAATGTATATATGACTATATATCTCATTATGTATTAATGTTGTAAATAATTGTTATTGATGATAAAATTATATAAATTCTTTAATTTAAATGAAAAACCCGTGCAAGCTGTATATTTATGCTTAAAATAAATCTTGTTGCTGGAACGTTGATTGGACTTTGGAGGGCCTCCATACTGGTAAGACTTTGTCTCGTATATATATTAAACTATAACCGAAAGAGCTTAGTCTTTTACTGTGAATTATACAATGCAGTTCATAATAAAAATTTAGTTATTTTGTTTTTTAATGGATATATTTTTTAAAAAATTTGATGTTAAATTATTTTTTATCTCAAACTTTTATAACACGCATTCCGAGTTTAACGAGTTAATCTAAATTTTTTTTTTGGTTTTTCTTTTTAATTCATTTTTTCGTTTAATTTATTTTGTTAAATTAATTATGAGTTAACTTGGTTTTATGGGTTAACCAAATTAATTATGGGTTAACCCGTCAATTTTTTTTTTCTATACAGTTATCAAACTTTCATGACGTGAATCCCAGGTTTGACGGGTTAACTTGGTTTGAGGGTTAACCCAGTTAATTCATATATTTTTTTTTTCATTAGTTTTTTTCTTCCTGTTGGTTTTTTTTTCTTTTTAGTTAATCTATTTAATTATCATATTTTTATGACACAACCTTGCAGCCAGACCCACATCCAAGGTTATTGGTCTGGTGTTGCAGTCATACTCACTTAAACTTGAGTCGTGTAAGTTTAATATTATTATTAATATTATTTTTCATTTTTTTTTACTTTTTGCTCCTTTTTTTAAGTTGTTTTTTTCTTCATTTTTCTTTCTTTTTTTTAATGGATATTTTTTTTTAATTTTTTTTGTTAATGTTAAATTATTTTTTATCTCAAACTTTTATAACACGCATTTCGGGTTTAACGGGTTAACCCAGATTTTTTTTGGGTTTTTCTTTTTAATTAATTTTTTCATTTAATTTTTTTGTAAAATTAATTATGGGTTAACCCGTTAATTTTTTTTCTATGCAGTTATCAAACTTTCATGACGCGAATTTCAGGTTTGACGGATTAACTTGGTTTGAGAGTTAACCCAGTTAATTCAGATTTTTTTTCTTTTTCTTCATTGTTTTTTTCTTCTGTTGGTTTTTTTTCTTCATGTTGGTTTTTTTTCTTCATGTTGTTTTTTTTTTTTTAGTTAATCTATTTAATTATCACACTTTTATGACACAACCTTGCAGCCAGACCCACATCCAAGGCTATTGGTTGGTGTTGCAGTCATACTCACTTAAACTTGAGTCATGTAAGTTTAATATATTATTATGAATATTATAAATATTACTCTTAGGTCAAGCGTTGCAGCTAAACCCAAGGCTTTTGGGTATATCTTTGCAGAAAAACCTAACACTCTTAGATCTTAGCTTTTTTTGATATTTTTTATGCAAGAAAAAAAAAATTATCTGTGGCGTGTGCCTTTGTTTTTTTTTCTTTTTCTTTTCCTTTTTAAGCCTTTTACCGTGGACTGCACAGTGCAATCTAGAGTGAAAAAGTTGATGCTTTTAGTTTTTTTCTTTGTTTTTTTATTTACTTTTTTAATATTCATTTTTTTTCTATTTAATTATCAGAATTTTATGACACAGATCCCAAATTTGATGGGTTAACCAAGTTGATTCATAGTTAATTAAGATTTTTTTTCTCTTTCTTCATTAGTTTTTTTTCTTCTTATATGTTTTTTTCTTTATTTTTTCTTTTTAATTAATATTTTTTTTATTTAATTTAGTTCATTAATATTAATTTTTTTCTATTTAGTTATCGTTTGATGCCTTTAGTTTTTTTTTTTTTTATGCCTTTGATGTGGACTGCACAGTGCAGTCCACAATGAAAAGTTGATGCCTTTTGTTTGTTTTTGTTTTTTTTTCTTTTTAGTTAATTTTTTTGTTTAATTTAGTTTGTTAATGTTAAATTTTTTATATTTAGTTATCAAACTTTCATGACACGGATCGGGTTTGATGGATTAACCTGGTTTCACAGGTTAGCCCAATTAATTCTGGGTAACCCATCAATTTTTTTCTATTTAGTTATCAAACTTTCACGACACGAATCAAGATTTGACGGGTTAACTTGTTTGAAGGGTTAACCCAGTTAATTCAAAAAAAATATTTTTTTTCGTTAGTTTTTTTCTTCATGTTGGTTTTTTTTTTTTATTTTTTAATTAATCTATTTGATTATATACTTTTATGACACGACCTTGCAGCAGACCCACATCCAAGGCTATTGGGTTCGGTATTGCAGTAGACCCACTTAAACTTGGGTCATGCAAGTTTAATGTTATTATTAATATTATAAATATTACTTTTCAGGTGTTGCAGCCAAACCCAAGACTCTTGGGTATAACTTTACAGAAAGACGTAACATTTTTAGACCTTAGTTTTTTTTGATATTTTTTAAATAAAAATAAATTAACGCGGCATCACGCGGGTCATATATATATATATTATATATATATATATAGACATACACACACGTGTACAATGAAAACAATAATAATTAGTAATCCATTATTTTACTTGTTTACAAGGAGCGAATTTATCTTTATTGTTAAAAGAAATGTAATCTCTTACAAATCATCAAATAAACATGTATATCCATATTGTTGAAAGAGTCTAAGTTTATAGTTTTAGATAAAGCTAAGAATTTTTTTTTTTAATAACTTTTTTTTTAATGATATCTCAGGTTGAAAACTTGTGCGAACAATCTATATATATTGCGATAATCAATCTGAAATTAACGAGATATTAAAAATAGATATAGTCATATAACGATAAGTTTTAATATAATTTTCAAAAAAAAATATCATAAAATAGCTACTCTTAAATGAGATTATTTCTATTGATTATATAGAGTTAAAGGATAATGTTATGGATATGGTAATAAAATAATTTTTTTTTATTTATTTTCTCTCGGGTCCAACACTTATATTTTTTAAAATGAGAAGTGAGTCTTATTATCAGATCAAGGTTCTAAATCACTGTCTTAGATTTAATCATCATTTTTCTTTTCATAAAAATACCACATACTAGTCTAGATCAACTTTAATAAGATCATAACATGTATTTTTATTAATAGGATAGTGTTTATAGCTAATCATTCAATTACCTAAATTCTACATAAAACTCTGAAGATTAATAAAGTTTCTAGTTATAATAAAAGTAATTAATGATTTTTATTTTCCGTTTTTTACTTGTAGTTAGCTAAAATGTCCCTATAATACCAATTAAAAATCATATTAAATTTTCTTAAACCTAAACTCTAACAACAAAATCTTTATCCTCTAGTGTTTTTTTTTTTTAGCACGGTCTCTTTAGAATTCTCTAGAGTAGAAATAACAATGTCTCTCTCTCTCTCATTTCCGCATCTTGTAATCGGTAATTAAAAAAATACAATTATTTTTTAAATATTTTTTATTTTAAAACATATTAGAATAATACATTTTTTATTTTAAAAAAATATTTTTAACATTAACACATCAAAATAATTTAAAAATATTAATAACATATTAATTTTAAAAAAAAATTAAAATTTTTTCAAAAACACTTTTAAACTATATTGCCAAACATTACCTAAACCTTTTTTAGGCCTGATTCCTAATCTGAGTTGTTAAATTCACTCACCAACCGTTCTTCATTGACAATAGCTCTTTCAACTTAGTTCATGACCAATTCAATCTAGAAATTAATTGACCCAACTATTTAAATGTGTGGGCATGCATCCGTAAGATTAAGTTCTTACAAATTGTTTATTTTTTAAGTTTTAAAAGTTTTTTTTTAAAAAATTGAATTTTTTTATAATTTTTTTTTGTTTCAAATTAATATTTTTTGGTGTTTTCAGATTATTTTGATGTGCTGATATTAAAAATAATAATTTTTTTTGATATATTTTTAAATATAAAATATTTTTAAAAACAACTGCTACTACACTCTTAAACATCTTTTTGATAAGGTGTAATGATTGCTATAAAATTTTGAGAAAATCTGATGAAGAATAACTTTAACTGCTCATGTTGATCACGCAACAACTCAATGCATGTCCAATTACGAGCCCATTTATTTTTATATCTTAAAAGTATTTTTGAAAAAAATAATTTTTAAAAATATTTATCTTTATTTTAAAATATATATTTTTATGTTTTTTAATTATTTTAATATATTAATATAAAAATGATTTTTTTAAAATAATATTATTTTAAAAAATCACATCCATTTCATAATGCTACCCAGATTAAATAAAAAAAAAATCTCGAGGATATGAACCTCCATCGTTTTGAAGTTGGACGGATAAAAAATATCCAAATTACATAAATAAGGCCTTACGAATATGCAACAAAACCCAATACAAAGTGTCTTCTCTAAATAACTTCACGAAATTCATTCTTTAAAACTTATGATTAGCTTAAGAGTTTAATTATATGGTGTAACTGATTAGTGTATTATTTATGCAAGTAAAAATGATTAAAGATTGGGTTACAATTGTCGATGTAGTAGTGGAGATTGTTTTAAACCTATTTTCTATTTCTCTTCTCCTTTCTTGGTTTTTCTTTTTCAATAAAAATATAAACTAGTGTTCAAAAAATAAAATAAAATAGAAGTCATAATCTACAACAGTAATTTTAATATTTTATGTTCGTGATAATATAATTATAAAATATCAAGCCTTGTTTAATTTTGCATTTCAAAAATATTTTTAAAAAAAATTAATTTTTTTATTAGTTCAAATTAATATTCTTTTGGTGTTTTTAGATCATTTTGATATGTTGATATCAAAATTAATTTTTTAAAAATAAAAAAAATTATTTTAATATATTTTTAAATAAAAAATATTTTAAAAAACAACCGCAATATCATTTTCACTCCCACATCCAAATAGGCTAAATCTATATCATCAAAAAGTTGACTGACTTTTTTATTAGATTTATAAGAAAATAAATTTGAGCAAATGTATTAATAAATTCTCTAGGATGTGATCTCAAGATTTGAACCTAAATTATAGAAGAAGAAAACATTTTAATGGTCACACCAATCCCTTAAAATTACCAAACATTCAGCTGGTGACTAAAATATCTATAATCATATAACATAGATTACACATGAATGTCCCCTCACGTGTGTGGGCCATGTTGAACAAAAAAAAGTAAAAAAAAAGTCAAAAAAATAGACTGGTAACATCTTAACAGTGATCAAATGGAGGTTTAGTTAACCCTGGTTTCCAAAGTAACCATGGTCGGGTCACTCGAAATCGCAAACAGACCAATAGAGTATAGACACGACATGAGAGGCTTTAAGAAAATGCCGCAGAGCTTAATAAATTAGAATTAAGAAATAAATAACAATCATTAAAATCCTCTTAAGAGTACCCCCCCTCTGTCCTTTTCTTAACTCTCCACGGGCAGCCCAAGCCCACGATCTTTTCAAATTTTCACACGGTGAACAGCCCTGCCCGACCTGCCCTAATCCTGACTAAGAAATTACGGGCAGGTAGTCAGTCAGTCACCCCCACCCACACCAGTACTCTCTAGCTTTCTCTTTCTTTGTTTCTGAAGATATTTATTTTTATTCTATATCTTGTGGACTCTCTCTGTCTCTACGATCAAGATCCAACGGTCCAAAATGGATGGAGCTCTAAACGCTTGTTTTTTCCGGTTTTAGACCCTGAAACCTTCAGATCTGCTCTCTCTGTGCTCAGATCTTCGTTCCTGGTATGCTTCACCTCTTTGACTCTCTTCCTTGCGTTTCAATTTCTATGTATGTTTCGCTTCTTTTTGAGCTCGGTTTTGCACTTGCTTACTGAAAATGAAAGTTTGTTCTGTTAATATCTTGTTTACTTGCCGTTTTGAGTTTTTTAGCTCCTTTTGCCTCAGTTCTCTAGTTTTCAAATGATTTCGAGCAATTCCTCGTGTTTTAGGTGCCGTTCTGTGAAGTCTTGCTGGCTTTTGCTTCAATCCTCAAGGTTCCGTTGAATTTTAATGCGTTCTCCATTAAAAACTGCTTGTTCGACGTCAACTACAACCAATTTTTTCACTTGCTATGCAAACTTGTTGTTTTTTCTGCTCCTGTTACGATTTTCTTCAATAGCTAGCTTGATTTGGTGATGGTTTTTCAAATTTGGAAGTTGTGTGTCGCCGACAAGGGATTATCATGACAGAAAGTGGTATTTTGTCTAATTTTAATTAAGTATCCACATGAACGAAACTCTTTTTCTTTAACATTTCTTCTTAGCACGCTGTGTAGCCTTTTTCGCAGTTAAACCCAACATTCTTTAATACACGATTTTTTTTATAATTACGATTCAGTTTTTTTTTTTTAATTTGTCTTTTGTGTAGCATGAGATCTGACGGCTGAAATTGTTTCTAGAGCAGATCTAACGGTTACGGATCCTGTTTGTGCAGGTGTTTTATTTCTCTTTTTTATTTTTCTTTTTTTGACGCACGCAAATGGAGGCTACGTACGGTTCAGTGACAGTTACTCTTACTAACGGCTTGTTAATGTGCGCCGGCGAGGTTTTGACTACTTTGCTTGTTTCTGCTCTCTTCAAAACCCAACTCCTCAAGGCTCTGGTAAGTTGTGTTATTATTCATTTTGTTATTGTTAGAAAGGGTTTTTCTTTCATTTTTGCCTAGCTTGTTGTCCTTGATGCTAACGGGCGCTTTTGCTATTTAGTACTTGATTTTCCTAACTGGGTTCCTGCTTTTTATTTGGTCTCTGTTTGTGTTTTTAGTTTCTCTTTGGTAAGCGTGTTTCATGTTTAATTTTATGCTAACCTGCGCCGAAGGCAGCTGGTTTTGGACCTTTGGTCTGGTATTTGCCATCCACGTTGCTAACATGCGCCGCAGTGCCTTTTTTTGGGGTGTGGACATTTCTTAGGTCTGGCTTAACGTGCGCCAATCCTTAGGTGTATGTGGCATTATCTTGCTTTTTTGCTTTTATATGCATTCTTTAGGCTAAAGTGCGCACCGGCTTGGTTTTTCGGGGGTGTTTGGTAGTAAGTTTAAACCTTATTTTTGTCAAATCTAAATATTTTTTTTCAAATTATTTTTTAATGTTAATCGGTTTGATATCTTGATGTTAAAAATAATTTTTTAAAATAAAAATATATTATTTTAATATTTTTTCAAGTAAAAAATACTTTAAAAAATAACTAATTCTAATAATAAAACTGTATAGGACACAGTTTGAGTTGTTGGTTTTGTTTGCACTTTGCGTGTGAGCAGGTTGGAATTTAAAAAATAAAATAAAAAATCTCTGTTTTAAATTTTTTTAATTGTCATGTTGTAATGGGAAAGGTCAGGTCAAATGAGAAGCATCTTTGATGTGGGAAAGGCTGTGTTCGAATATTATTTTCGTTGTGTCTTATGTTATGTCATAGGAGATACAAGTATATAACTATTCCTAGACGACACGTGTTATTATTTTATTTCTTAAATTCTTATAAATATATAAAAAATATGTAATAATGATATCTTGATTATTTCAAGATGATAAATCAGCTAGAGTAGGAAGGGTCTCCACTTTTTGGCATTTACTGTGATTTGTCTCTTCCAGTTATGTGTTTGCTTGCACGTTTTGGCTTGTCCCACTCCCATCAACTTGCTTTATTTTATTTTATTATTCACCACGCCAGCCTGAATTTGTTTAAATGAAACCAATTAAGTTTGAAATGGTCGAGACCCATTAAAATAAAGGAGTGAAGTTGTTGAGGGTCGCTAGTTTTATGTCGTGGCGTAACCTGCTCCGAATCTTCTAGGTCCCCCCCACGAGAATAGTCATAGGTGAAGTCACCAGCCTAATTGAAACGATAAAGATGTAAAAGCCACTATTTTTATTTTTTATTAATTTGCTTTTATGATCCATGATGGAATCTTTGTACTGAAAGTTGTCCAAACAATGAAAGATGAATTATATATGGAATCTTGATTTAGAGTAACGTGGCCGGTGAAGGGATGTTTCTCTTGTATGTGAAGAGAACCTCGTTTCCCTTTCCCATTGTGGTTGCGGTATATATTCCAGTTGCACTGGGGTCATGTAGCTCTTTCTTTTCAAAATAAGGAATAAAGAATTATATATTGAAAAAAAGGGAGAAAAGAACATGGTTCGCTTTGTAATGCGCTTTAATTTGTACTTTAGTGGCCACCTCTTTAAATGGAGGTACTTTAATAAGTTTATGGGCCTCAATGCTCTCGGCTATTCGGCCTACCGCTCTTTTTGATACCTTCTCATCACCCAGCTGAGAATTCAACTCTTATTTATATACTTTATTTTTTTTTAATTTACAATCTTTTCCCACATGCTTATGGTATAATGGGATTAAATAGGTGTCCTAAATTGATGTAGTTAGAAGTTGAAAAGTTTCTACGGCCAATAGAAACAAAGAATGTTTAGTTACTGGTTGTTTTCACTTTCGAAATAAAACTTACAAAATGAAGCCAGCCTCTTTGATTTCCTAAATATATTTTTATTCTTCAAGTGGTGAAAGTGTTCCAAGCGGCTAGACATCGATTTCACGGGTAAAATCTTTTTAAGAGTTTTTTTATATGTTGCTTGCTACATTACATGGCTACGCCGTTGCTGTCTTAATATTTTGTTTGTCATTTAAGAATATGCGATGGTGCTTTTTTATTTAGCTCATTCTTGGGAAACTATATTCTATTACTATACTATTTAATGTACTAATTTGGAGACCTTGTGTCCAGCAATCTTTCATTGCCCATGATTTACAAAGTCTCCGTTTGACCTGCTATGAAATGCTATTTTGTAAAAATGGTTTCAGGATCCCAGTGGGTTGTTGCTGACTAACAAACCTAGAATGGACGGAGATGAGGCACAAGGCCATGACAAGCCAGTTGATGCGGAAGGAGATGAGGACAATGATGACGACGACGACGATGAGGAGGAAGGGGGCGATGGATTAGGAGAAGGTGAAGAGGAATTGTCCTCTGAAGATGGAGGTGACTTGGGCAACAATCCCAACAATAACAAGAGTAACTCAAAGAAGGGTCCAGGTGGTGGAGCAGCAGGTGGGGCAGAAGAGAATGGAGAAGAGGAGGAAGATGACGATGAAGAAGGCGAAGGTCAAGATGACGACGACGACGACGACGAAGATGACGACGACGACGACGATGACGGTGGAGAAGAGGATGAGGAAGAAGTTGAGGAGGTAGAGAATGAGGACGAAGAAGAAGAAGATGAAGACGAGGAAGCCCTCCAGCCCCCAAAGAAGAGGAAGAAGTGAGGTAGGAGAATAGTGGAGCCTCCTCAGTCCAGATATACTGTTTGTTTCTCAGTGACTTGTTAACTTTGTCGATCTTCTTAGATTACGAGGGGGGGCTGTTTAGGATAATGGTATTATGCATAATTATCGTACTTTCCTTGCATGGTTAGAGTAAACTCTAGAACTGTGAGCTGCGGCGGCAATGATTAATTCGAAAAATGTAATGATTATGATCTTTAAGCCACATTTAATCAGAGCTTCTATTGTTGCTGATATACTGCTGCTCCTTGCAAATGGGTTGGTTTTATGGACTGATTTGGAAAGTCAATAATAAATCTCACAAGTAACCAACCGTTGCTAACCGTGAAAAAACAAGGTAAAAAAGATGGATAGGACTGGTGGGCAGAAGACGTGCTTATAGTTTACGCAGTTAATTGTTGATGTCGATTTGTGTGAAGGCCACAATCGTTGTTAGCACCTAATTCGTTGTTTAGATGCTAACTTGCAAATGGGTGTTGCTAACGTAAAAAAATTAATATGGAGGTTTTTTTTGTGTTTTTGTAAATTTAAAAACCATTTTCATATATAATTAAATAAATTAAAAATTATATGAATTAATAAATACAAAAATACAATTGTTCAAGTTAACTAAAGTTCAAACTATAAAGTTAAGAAATAAATGCGATCAAGAAATATGATATGGGATTCGGTTTGATTAAAGATTTTGTTTCTTTTGAATTAACTTCTTATTTAATTGAATAATAATAAAAATAAATAATCACAAGATAATTGATTAAAATTAGAAAAAACAAATAATATATTCAGTTGCATATAAAGAATGGCAACTAATATTAGAAAAAATATTATAATTTTATTTGAAAACCAATTAAAACCTAAAAGATATCTTATTGAAAAATATAAAAAAATCTCAATTTTATTAATTTTAATTAATCTTAATTAAAATCTAGGCCGGGCATCAAACACATACATTGAATCAATCTCTTTAACTAATTTAATATATATATAAGCTAAAAAGAGGCCATATATTTGGTTCTATGTGGGCTAGTTAGCCTGACCCATCAAAACCAAAAGGCCACGCATGCGAGCCTACAAGGAAAGGAATGTGTGACCTTTTATTTATTTATTTTTATCAAAACTAGAAGGGTCCTTATTTACTTTGAAAATAAATTAAGATAGATAATGTGTTGCTTGCTGTGGAAGATGATATATTGTCTGAAAGCATAGTTTCTAGCCATGGAAGAGGTGGCCGAAAAATCAGGTTGGGATTTTTGAACCCCAAAATCTATTTTCAACATGTTTTCATTTAAAAACACAATAAATAAATAAATAAATTCTAGAAATCTTGTGAAACCTATTATGGGATTAAATTAGCTCAAAAGAAATTTAAAGCATGATGTGTCTTTTTCTTTTCTCAATAAGATTAAGACAAAAAATAAATATCCATAAAACTTTCATTTAATAAAACCTTTAATATCAAAATCGTCTTATTTTATAGTCGAAATCAGTTGAATTACTTTCCATTCTTGTTTTCCAATCACTTTCTCTCTTTTATGTCAAAAAAAGAAATAAAAAATGAATAAAATGATTTTTTAGAAAGAAATAAAAATTATAAAAACTAAGGGATTAAAAAGACATTGAATCCAAAGTAAGTGGACCTAAGTATACTTTTACAAGACACTTGATATTGATAACTTATTTTCTTCATTACACTTTCATCATATTTTTTTTAAATTTCATTCTACCATAATAAATTATATGAAAATTAGTCATTAATTTGGCCATGGAAAAATGCAATTGAAGAGAAAAAGTTTGATGATTAAAAAAATTCACAAATTCCTTTTCATCTTATTTCATCATCATAATCGGGCCAACCACCAACTTGCTTTCTCTACCCTCGTTTTCTAGTTATTTTCTCTATTTTCTATCAAATTAAGGACTAAAACTAAACAAAATAAATTTTTAGACCCAAATGAAAATTGCAAAATCTAACAGCTTGTTTGTAACCAGATAATATGCTAAATTCAATTCAATTCAAGAGAAAATTTTAATTCAATTCAATTGATAACCTATTACAATTTTTATATTTGAAATAAAATATTAAATCATGTAATGAAATTTAATTATATTATTGAAATGCATGTGAAAATAAGTTGAATTAACAATCTTTACTATTAATATTAAATCACGTAGTGAAATTTGATTATACTATTTGAAATGCACATGAAAATAAGTTGAATTAACAATCTTTACTATTTTACTTTTAATATACAAATTACTCTTGTTACATTAATCATTTTGTTTTTGCTATAAGGACCTGAATATTTATTTAAAATGACATTAAACTCAATTGAGATTATGGAAAATTGATGTAATAAAAATAAAGACAGCAAGAAACAAATTAAGAAAGAGTATAGAAAGGGAAAAAAAAGTTATTGGGAAATAGATTTGGATTAAGAAAGGTACCTGCATATTGCTGAGGCCCATCAAAATCTGATTTACATACTTGGCATAATTAGCACAGGATGCACCCTTGGGAGATGGAAGAATGCATGCCTGCAGCAGGCAACGAGAACCTTAACACCATAGGCTCTTGAAAATGCCAGGTGCTCGATGTCCCCAACACTCCATGGGCTCACGTGACCAGGCTTAGGCAGCGTGCCTGGGCTATTTTTTACTTTTCATAGGCTTAGATAACTCGCTTGAGCCCAAAATATTTTTAAGAACTTTTTTAGAATATCATGCAGGTGTCTCGGTAATTTTTTAGGACACCTGCATGAGTTTCTTGATATTTTATATTAATTTAACATGTATTATTTTAAGTGAAATATAATTTAAAATACTATATTAGTTTATAGAAGTGAAATGATTTTTTACTCCCTCCTCTTCGTAGAATGACAAGACTCATTAGTTATCAATACCCTATAAATTCACAGAGTTTAAAGTTCATAATCTTTTTTATTTTTAATATTTTTAGCGTATATATTTTTAAAGTTTGTTGTTTTAAAATACTATTATACTTTTTTTTATATAAAATATTAACTTAAGTATATAAAGTATATAAAAGTTTATATTTATTAAAGATGATATTTTATAAGCATCAATCATAAGCCACCCGACTTACCACGTACCAACTACTAAACATGTTAATTAGAAAAAATAAATAAAATTGATAAAACTAAATGATATAAACTTTATTTCTAAACATATTGAGTTTTGATATAAACTTTATTTCTAAACATATTGAGTTTTGAGACATCATCGAAACCCATCCGTAGAGTTTCATCCCCTGAATTCAAGTCAATTTAAAAACTATTTTTTCCCGAGAAAAATCAATAATTGAACACAAGAGAGAGAGAATTAGAATGGAAGCATGTCTGATTAGATTAAAAAGAAAAGGATGCTAACGACATGACTCCTCCACTGAGAAAAAAAGAAAGAGGTGGCTATTTTTAGAACATTATTTGCAATGTTAATTTTTAGAGAAATTACTATAGAAAAAAAAATCTCCTATCTTATTTGATTTTGCTTCTTTTTATGAATTAAGTTTCATATGGAATTCAAATTAATACTTTAAAAGGACTCCAAACACAAGAATTGATTAAATCCTGTGAATTGTGAATTAAATTCAATTCATAGGGATTCTAAACCAAAGTGTAATTTTACATGCCAATTGAGATTGGTCACTTATTTTCTATGTATGTTATACTTTGATTATCTGTTTTTTAATTTTATCTGCTAGTACAAAATTAGTTATTAATTTGGCCATGAAAGGATACAATGGAAGAGGAAAAAAGTTTAATGGCTAAAATAAAAATAAAATTGTCATTGCTCCTATTTAAAATAATATACTAGATAGGTGACTTGCACTATGCCATGAGCCAGGTCAAGATTTTTATAACATAAAAAAAGTGTTTAAGTGACGTCAGCACCTTTAAAGAAGCAAAAAAAATTTAAGACCTGAATCATTGATTTCATCGGGTTCAATAAAATTAGTTTATTTAATAATATAATTAAAAAAGTATCAACAATAAAAAAAACAAAATAATAATAACAATTAATTATAACAGATAAACTGTCAATATCATACTTAAAAAAATAAAAATAAAAAACTCGTTGAAGGCTTATTGTCTCTCATTGTCATTTCATTTATGGTGTTTTGTTTCGGTGCCTACAATAAAACCTTAATCCTTTTTAGTTTTTTCTTTCTTTTAACAAGAGTATGAATAGAAAAAAATACACAGTAAATGTGCGAGCTGTCTTAGTTAATTTCTTAATAGTTTATAACTAATAATACAAAGATGAAATGGGACGAGGCACCTTTCTTTGGATTTTCATATTCTATTTTAGGTACTCCCCTCCCTCCTCTCCATTTCAACAGCAAAGCTCGCACACAAATGCAGATAGATATCAAACTAAACTCGTTTATATATATATATATATATATATATACAATTCAGAATTCCTGTGCTCATCTTGTTTAGTACAGATCTTCAACATCCTTGGCAAACAATCAAGTAATTGGTTAGTACAGATCTTCAACATCCTTGGCAAATCATCAAGTAATTGTTTAGTACAGATGTTCAACATCCTTGGCAAATCATCAAGTAATTGGTTAGTACAGATCTTCAACATCCTTGGCAAATGATCTTCAACATCCTTGGCATATAATCAAGTAATTGGTTAGTACAGATCTTCAACATCCTTGGCAAATGATCTTCAACATCCTTGGCAAACAATCAAGTAATTGGTTAGTACAGATCTTCAACATTGGCAAATCATCAAGTAATTGGTTAGTACAGATCTTCAACATCCTTGGCAAATGATCTTCAACATCCTTGGCATATAATCAAGTAATTGGTTAGTACAGATCTTCAACATCCTTGGCAAATGATCTTCAACATCTTGGCAAATCATCAAGTAATTGGTTAGTACAGATCTTCAACATCCTTGGCAAATCATCAATAATTGTTTAGTATGATCAACAAGTGCTTGATAACATACCAGACAAATCATCTCCACTCCCGTTTCATTACATGTTTTCATTAATGTATTCGGACCCAGCACCAGTGCTAAAGTATTCTGACAGCATCTCTCAACTACCCCACAACTAGCTTTCACTGTGTTGGAAAACGACCTAACACAAATAATATATCAAGATTTCTTCACAAGGAACTGCACAGTCCTGGCAAGAATTGGGATACACCAGTTGACAATTCAGATTTTGCTTGGCTAAACTATGAACAGTCATGAGTAGCACTGCAAGATATCTTTGGAGCAAGATTTCTTCGCAAGTTATTGCACAACTGAGTGAAAAATCACAAATGAAGCAGCTAATAAAAGCAACTACATAATAGATGCCCGCCAATCCTTCATGACCGTTATGGTATATTTCAAACTTGCTTTTTTGTAAATTTATAGCTCGGAAAATCAAGATTTTATTGGATTTTTTCATAATGATTCTCAAGCATTACCGCACCCACAAAAAGAAAAGCAAAGAGCATATTGCAGTATGTAATCAGTGCATTGATATTGAGAACCTTTGTTCCATAAAAGATCCCTTCAAAGACACTAAAAGAGCAACAGGCAACGAAACTTGCACTTTGATGGGCCAATCTTGAAATAATAAAGACACTAATTACTAAGCATCAAACAGAGCAACTCGAAATATAATAAAATAAACGAAAAAAAGAAGAAGAAGAGTCTGTTTTATATTTTAAGTGTTTTTTTTTAAATTAATTTTTTAATTTTTTCTTTTCATTTCAGATTAATATTTTTTTGGTGTTTTTAAATTATTTTAATATACTAATATCAAAAATAATTTTTTAAAAATAAAAAAATAAAAAAAAATATAAAATTCAATCCGTACTAGACTCTCGATCATCCTCGAAATAAATCTCTTACTATTTTAGATACTCAAGCATAGTTGAGTTAGTTGAAGACATCTATTAGTAAGGTTCAGATACTTTACTTGTAAAAAAAAGATCCCTTCAACGACAAGATCACTCTTGTAAACCCTCATATGTTAAGGTTAGATTACCAAAACATAGTATTTAATATAAAATAAATAGCACTCCAAAATATGCATAAAATAGATAATACTGATCATTTTACCCGCCGAGTCTGTCAATGGATGACAAAAAATCAAATTAAGCATCCAAATATATATGTGAAGATGAAGACAGAAACCATGTTCCCACGTTGCAGCATTGAAACAGAAGCAGAGTGTCTTGTAGAGAAGCAAAGGGTACCATTTCTTACAAGGTAAGTCAAAGAAAGTGACGACGACAAGGAAGGGAAAGATGAAGATGAAGATGAAGTATGAACATTGTTCCTCAAGCTCAGAGCAAATCATCTGCAAATATGGAGTGCAGTGCAGTCGTGTAAAAATGGTTACACAAGATAAACATAATTGACCTCTCAAAGAAAAGATTTTATTCGAAACTTTCAGCAGAGATGAGCTTTGGAACATGAAATCAGATGCCATTACTATCTGAGAAGGAAAAACACATCCAATTAGACAATATAATTGAAAACTGCAGATCTGACTACGTGCCAGCAGTTTTCGAAATCAACAGACATCCAAGAAGCTGAAAATCTCATCATTAAGCCTCTTTTAGTCCCTTTTATATGCATGGATTTTCAATTCAGTCATTCGAATAATTATTTTTCAATGAATTTTTTTAAAACTACAAATAAGACTCACAATCTTGCATAGCATTCTTGCTGTTGTGAGCAATCCTCCATGACGGTTGAGACGCAAGATTAATGGTGATTGATTTGTTTAAAATAGGCGTGAAACATCAAGTCAGTTTGCACTTTTACTTGTCGATCGGTTGCTACATCAATGTCATTGTTAATCTTTTTATTATTATATTAATTTTGATGGGTCTAAGGTTTGCATTCCCAATCATATAGCTCATCTAATAGAATCTGAGGCAAGATTCATAAAAGATACATGTGGAAAATTCTAATGAGCCATAAAATTTATCTGGACATTTAGGGTTTAGTGTAAATTGCATCTTTTTAAACACCGACATATAATGTGACTCGTTACTCTACTAAATCTGGAATAGTCCATTCAACTTTCTAGAAATTTTATTGGGCCAACAAATTCATACATTCATCTTCAAATAAAACCTAGAAGTCTATAAAATCTCACTAGTTACCTTCAATTAATACATCTTCAAATTTTATTGGCCTAACAAATTCATTCGTTCATCATATGAAGTATGAATTATTTAAAATTCCTCACATACATGTATCAAGTTTATATTCGAGATAATATTTGATTTCATATTTCCCAATACATATCATGTGTTTCTCAAACATGTTAAAAATCAATGAATAACAAAAAAAAAAAAATCATTTAGAGATGTTTTGAAAATGTCAGTACCTCATAGATGTTCTTTGATAGCACAAATTTCATGTGTTAAAATGCACTAAAATGATGAAAAAGATACAATAATGAATTTGATTACAAGAAAAGGTGAAACTCGCTTTAAGTGCTCTTCACATTCACGAATCATTTTATTAATGGTTAGATATAGATCTTGTTTTTAGGCTCGTATGAATATCTTTCCATCCAAAACAAGATTTAAATGTCATCGTTAATCAAAGAATTTATGCACATAAAAAGCACTCTAAAAGAGTTTCCATCTTTTTTTGTAGTCAAATTTATTATTGTAATTTTATCACAATTTTAGTATATTTTAATACATGAAATTTTTACAAATTTCTAGCATGCCTAGTGGAACACTGTCTTCCTCTCTTCTCTCAAATCAACATATGTAGTATCCAAATTTGAAAAATATAAAACATGGAAGCCATTCTCCAATCTATGAAGTGGATACCATGCCAATTACTCACCTAAGGACACAGTTTGGAAAGTCCAAGTTGGTCTCTCTACCAAATTCACCTAGAGAAGGAAGAATTTCCATTTAAATAACAAATTCATTCATTTTAAAAAAACTTATCAGAGCTTTCCCAATATGAAAACTCTACTTAAATTTTTATCTCGTATTAATACCAGCACCATAAACAATAATATAACCATCATTTAGCTCATATCGTCTCACACTTACATAAGAATGTCCTTCGGCCATCATCCATCATTTCCACCAAATACTATCACACACCAAACATTTCCAATCATGAAGATTACATAGTCGATACTTACTTAAATTTTTTATATATTATGATAACTATTTGTTTCCATACAAGATTGTATTATCTTAAATTAAGGTTACACAGCAGGAATCTACATGTTAGAACTTATTTCAGAGTTATACCTAGATAATGTTATAACAAAAAAACTATAAAGTAAACAGTTAAGGTCAAGGCGACTGATAAGAAGTAAATGCATATCTTATATAAATTATAGAATAAATACGTTTATAATATTAAAGAATTTATTTCAATCCTAATATTCAAAGCAATTTTAACAATTAAAGAGGTAAAGAAGGCGATCCTTTCCTTGAGTTTCTGTTGTACAAGCTCCTAATAAGTCAAATTCCATTTCACATGCTTGTCCTACAACTCTTAACAATAACCATTAATGTTCGTTTCGATATATTCAACTATTTGCCTAATAATCAACTCAATCCAACACATAATTTCACATTCATCGCCCAAATTAATATTAATCAATCATTATTTACTTTTTATTATTTCACATAATTTAATAAATTGCAAATATCAATCAATTATTAAAAAAAAATCCATAATTTACTTTTTATGCCGTCAAAATAAACTCTTCTCTTAGGACTTTCACATTTCTAAATTTTCAATTTCGTTCACACACATTATAAACACATCAACCCTAGGATTTAAAGTTCCTAAATTTTCCAAGAACATGGCTACACTTATCAAATCATGCAACAATCCCAATTCCACCCCAATAACAATAAATTTAACTATTACACCATCAATTAACACAAAAATTATATCACCAAACCTAATTTTTAAATATTCCATGTTCACAATTTAACTTTTCAGCCATATAAGCATGAATCCAAAACAACTAAATTTTCAACCTATCAAATTTAATACAATCAATTGAAATTTGATATATAATTTTATCAAACTTACATACTTCATTTAATTTAATTTGATTCACAATCATCACCTATATATATATATATATTTATCATTTAAGACAATAAAATAATATTCATCATGATTAACTTCTTGAATTTCCTAAAGCTTTCTAGCTAACAGTTCGGCCAATCATCACAAAAAATATTATCTGATTTGGTTCCATACTCATTTGCTTATCAAGATTTTCAAATTTCCACACCTACACCTTCCCATATTATCTTGAAGATTTATATTGCTTTTAAGTAGCTCATCCTATATGTATTTAATGCACATATCTTTCTTGAAATATACTAATACAATCTACCCATCAACACCAATTTAAGATCATGATAATCATATTTAAACATTCTTACATTATTAAAACATCAAAATTATCATGATGTTACTCAATTTAACCCAAAATCTATAATTACAACATTCCAATACATCTAATACAAAATATTTAAATTCCTAGCAATCTTCATTAAACATTCAACACAAAACTCAAGTATTTCAAAACATAATTAGAACATCATAATCATATGATTTAATTAAATTTACAAATTATTCTAAACTAACTTTTTGGCCAATTCAAATGGACTTATAATTGGTCATAATTTCCATAATTTATTTCTCAAACATACTAATTTCTATACCAAAACACTTCATACAACCCATTTCAACAACTTTCCATACAACTTGAATATGTTTCTTAACTCCCATACATGTAATTTATACATCCTAAACAATCTCTACCCTAATAATAATATTTGTTATGCTTTCATATTAATTTCTAAAAATTTCAATATCAGAATTTAACAACATTCCATCTTCCTCTTAGGTTTTTTTCCCTAAACATAACACCCTACCTTTTAAATAACTTCCATAATTTTTCAAAACACTCACATAATATGAAACCCCCCATATACAACTAGAAATCATTCCCCAAATACAATTTCTCATATCAACTCAATCAAATAAACATACAATATTACTAAATTAAAATCAATTTATTTCATTCATTCTTCTAAAATTACGACCACGATTTCAACACAACTTTCTTTCTTTCTTTCTTTCTTTCTTAGGCACAAAGCTACCTCCTCTCAAACACCTCACCAGTAAAAATCAGCCAGCAACATCACTTGCAATCCAAAAGGAGGGAGAATACTTTTAAAATATAAAAAATTATTAATTCTTTTAATACACACATTTTAGATAATTGATTTGAGCAAAACTAATCCGTGTAAAGAGTGCAAGGTTACATTATTGAGTATAGGATTATATAAAATTTATCACATCATAATTAATCTATCAATTATCAAAATACCTTTATACAACATTATTAAATGATGAACAAATATAAAGTATTTAATTATAAATTGAAATACCTTTCTAGAAGCTGTCCAAGTGGTGTAGTTGGTTATCACACACTAGAGGTTCCTGGTTTGAACCCATGTTCGGACATCTTGAAGTCATAAGCTTTATGTGATACCTATAATTTTCTCAATATTCCACTCCTCCACCCTCCCTCTATTTTATTTATTTATTTATTTTTTTAATTATTCAATTGTGATCCCTAGTTTTGGTGGATTGTTTTCAAACTTTATATATATATATATTTATATATATATATATGAAGTTTTGAGAGAGAGATAGAAGAAATGAATTATTTTTTTCTTAAATAAAACTTCTGTTAGACATTTACTATAATTCCAAAGGTTGATTTAAATTTGTTTATTTTCAAATCTTGGATTAACATATAAAAGAATTATTAATTCTTTTTAATATACACATTTTAAAAACCATTTAAAAAAACTTAGAGAATACTTTTAAAACAATAAAACAATTAACTATTTAAAAAAACTAACTAAAAGTATATTAATATTTTTTTTTAATTTTTAATATCATTTCATAAAAATATATAAAAAATATTGATTTAATAAATTTTATACAGAGAGTAGTTTAACAGTATAGCCTCATGAAGAGCTACATTGAAGATTTCTACGTTGAAAAACTGGGATGAAAATGCAGTCTACCATATTTTCTATAAATATTTGTTTATTTTACAGATTAGTTGGAAGAGAAATTGAATATTGTTGGGAACCAACTGAATACCATCCCACCATTAAAAATTCAACCGCTTGTTTGATCAATTATTACCCAAACTAAACCATAAACAAAATCATCTGATAGATAATCCAACTATCAAGGGTTTTCGCCTTGATGAAACGAAAACCCAAATTTCTCAATCAATCTTCTTTTTTGGTTAATTTTATTGATTAATTAACCAAATAGCTAATCCTCTCTCTCTTTCTCTGTTTCTGATTTTCAATGGCTGATAATGTATCAGACACTTCACCTTTAATCCCCCCCTCTCCGATCACCGAACCCAGCGAGATCGACCTTGAAGCCGGTCCCAGCGAGCAAATTCAGTGCCGTATTTGCCTCGAAACTGACGGTAATTCTCCTTTTTAATTGCTTGATATTCAGTCCAAAAGTCGTCGCTCTGGTTCACCATTTTCGAAATTTATTTGTAGCTTTGACTTGATTGTGGATGTAGAAAATGTTAGGTACAAAGAATTTAAAATTGTTTCTTTTTTAGTTCACTTTGATAATTTGTGGAGGTTTTACTTGCATACTTCAGAATTTTTTACCTACTTTTTGTTTACTGTTATTGTTCCATTTGTGTTAGCTGTTGATGTTAGAGATTGTTGATGCTTGGATTTTTGTAGCCTTTTTTTTAAATAAATTTTTTTATGGCAATTTTAACTAAAATGTGAAATATTTAGAGTTTGTTTCTGTTTGCATTTTTAGAATTATCCACTTCATGTTTATTTTTATTGTAATCGTTGTTGTATTGGCTGTTGATTGTAGAGATTATGAAATTGAAGAAAAATATTAGATCTTGGGGTTCGTGAGCTTGGCCTTGAATTTAGTAAAATTATCATCTTTGTAATGCTTAGTTGTTGTTGAACAGATAATTTGATCATGAAAGTTCCTTTTTTTTTTTTTTCCAGTTTTACTGATCAGCAACAGGGTAGCTTTTGTATGACTTGGTTTTTCTTTTTTAACTCTTATGTGAAAGCTTTAGATTTCTGGCTTGAAAGTTCAGGCTAGTTGTGTTTACTTCTTAAGTTAATTATGTTTTCATTTCATCAGGTAGGGATTTTATTGCACCTTGCAAGTGCAAAGGAACGGGTAAGTATGTACATCGTGAATGCCTGGATCAGTGGCGAGCAGTGAAGGTATGGATGTTTGTCATGTTTCTTGCACAGTTTTAGTGATATGGGTTATGTTATTGTGTTATGGATCCTACATTGTTGCTTGAATTCTATGTTGCGACATCGTTTGATACGACTATTCATTTGACCTGACTAATAGCCAATTTGGGTTTGGATAGGTCACTGAACAATCCCTTTGTTGCGCTCAGAGTTAATAAATATGTCCTTCGATGTTTGTATGTTGGTTTAAAAATTGACAGAGACTTTTGTTGCATATCATTTTCTTCACTGATGCTTGAGGTGGAATTTTGTGGCTTAGAGGCCACTTGCATTTTAATAATTTGGGTCTTTTACTCCATCTCTTTTGTATTTTTTTTTTTGTCAAGAATGATTGCTATTTCCTTTAATGTTGCATTCTTTGTCTTTTCCATAGAATGCGGTTTCTTTGAACCTGGTAGATTTTGTGAAAGTAGGCTATTACCAGCAAGGTAGCCTTCATTTATTTTTATTTTTTTAAAAAGGAGATGTAGAAAATTTATGAAACTGGACAATAGACCTAGAAATGGATAGGAAAAAAAATGCTGCTCCTTTATGGTTAATATTTACATTATGTGAATGAAAGTGTTAACGAGCACCTCTATATTGGGATAATTCACTGTGTATCTACCCTTCTGGTGCCTGCCAAGCTAGCAAACTATATATGACACTTGACAAGAATTAGTTGGTTAAGTGATTAATGTGATGAATTGGGAGTCCAAGATTGCCTTAACAGAGGCTTCCATACTGGATATAGGGTATGCTTACTTATTTTTCCTTTTTACACTGGTCAATTGCACTTGTTCTTGTAAACTCATACACACAAACTTGGATCTTCCATGGTAAATGTGGAGGCAGGTTATGTAGGTTGCCATAGTTATGTTTGCTGGAGTCTGTTTGATTACATGAAGCAGTTCACTTTCTTTACTTTTCATGTCAAGTTCCTGCCGGCAATTTATGTTTCGTAAAAAAATGATGCTCTTTGTGATAAGTTGTTGATTTTGTCTATGCAACAAGTTAACCTGCCACTTGTCCCCTCTTACCCTGGAATTTCTACTATTGAGCTACTTTTTCTCTCTCTTTTTTTTTTTCCTCCTGACAATCTGTTTATATTTTTCAGGAAGGGTTTGCATTTGCTCATTGCACAACCTGCAAGGCTCCTTACCATTTGAGAGTTCACGTTGCTGCTGATAGGAAATGGCGAACTCTGAAATTTCGATTCTTTGTGACTAGAGACATCGCGTTTATATTTCTGGCTGTTCAGCTTGTAGGTCGTCAGCACCGTGCTTTTGGTTATTTTGATATATACCTTTCTTGTTCTTTTTCTTTCTTCTCGCGTCAGAGGTTCTATTGTCATTTATTTATATTAATTTGGTTCAGGTAATTGCTTCACTAGCATATTTGGTGTACCTAATTGACACTTATCAAAAGTCTTGGCTTCGTCTCGCATGGGGCTTTGATAGTGAGCTTAGTTTCTACTACATATGTGGTAATCTCAAAAACCTGAAGTGATAGTTATCATAATCCCTCTCAATGCATGCTTATGACACACAGCTATAGTATCATGGTTTTCTTACAGATTAATAGTTATTTTGTTTGTGACTTGGGTTATGCTCAACTTGCCCATGTTTATCTGTTCATAGTCCTGTCATTTTGTCATCTTAAGTGTATCGAACTTAACTTGATTTATGATACCAATTCTTTTATAATCTAATTTTTTCTTTCTTGGTGCATGAAGGTGCATATCTCCATGGTCTGCAACCTTGAATGGTATTTATTCATAAAAATTGGCTGCCAACTTGAACTGACTAGTAGATCTGGCTGTTCTTGTTCGATTATTTGTCCCATTTTTATATGAAATCACATAAATTGTTCTGGAGTTTTATGTAATTGGCTGCTTGAATGTCTGTTACTAATTTAGAAACTGAACCATTTGTCCATTAGTTTCAGCATATTATGAAAATTATAAGAAAAAAAATACCATTTGTCTTTTCAACTTTAAAAAATTTGTAACATCAAAATTTTAAAATACAGTTTGATTAACTGGTGTCTGGAGGCATGTGAGATTATGTTGAGGATTCAAGCATGGTCTGTTATTTTGCATTATTTTTTCCAGAATACTTGTATAGAATCTTCATGGTAGAATGTTGTCGGACAGGAGCACTATTATTCTTTGCTTTGCTGGGGCTATCTGGGTGCTTCATAACTTGCTATGATCGAAGAGTACGCAATGATTTGGCTCAGCCTTGTCGGGAGTTATGTCTTTGTTGCTGCCAGCCTGGGTATAACTCTGCTCTATATTCTTGCAACAACTGATGCACATGATATAATTATTCTTACTGCTGGATTATCATATTGTTATCCTTATAATTGTGTGGTGGGGTTAGGTTAACTTGACGTGAGAGGAAAATGTACGTTAGAGTTGTCAATTGTGATTTTTGTAAGAGACTTGATTTTTCTTTTAGGTGTCTTCCTCTTCATAAAAGAGATGAGGTATTTAAAAGCCTTTTCAAATCTTGAGGAATTTAAAAACATCTTAGATGCTAGGCTCCTTTGATTGGTGCAATAATAAAAATCTTGCTCAAAACCATAAATGTTAGGTAAAAAATCTTGGTGCAATAATAAAAATCTTGGCTTGAAACCAAAATGTTGGGTTAAATTCTGGAGGGATTTCATTTGATTAAAAAATGTTGAAGGCAGGGGTATCTTGGATTTCTTTGTCAGAAGCCACATGGTTGGAACCATAACCTAGTAATGTTGTTGGTTAATTGTGCATAAAGGAACTATTTGATTGATTTATTTTTAAAAGAGAATACTCATTTTTCTGATCTAGATGTATTCGCTAGCACTCCCGCCCACAAAAGCTAAGATCAAACAACCACCAGCAAATTCATGTGTGGTGTAGAATCCTTGACTTGCCTTAGGAACAATATGTTTATATTGTGGTCATTTGTAATAGCTAGGGTTCCTCAATCCCTACAATTTTACAGCCCAAAACTGTAGAGAAAAAAACTAGGTTCTCAAACCCTAAGGTCACAACACTTAATTGTAGAGAAAACTCTGAAATGTTTATTTATTAATATTCCCGAAAAAATAAGCTAGACAACCCTATTTATATTAATTATAGATCTAAAATCCATATAGAATAAAGATTTTTATTTAAACTTACCTAACTAGTAGAATCCAACTAGCATTATGATTCCCAAATTAAACAAATTCTTGTAAACCTCAACAATTAAATGAATATTACAATAAAAATAATTGTGCCATAAAATTAAAAAATAGCATCCTGCATCATGTTGAACTTTTAGGTCGTCATTTATCACATTAAAGTTACATTTATGTTTTGTTTGCACGCCAATTTATCTAATTGAACAAAGGAAAAGATTATTGTAGTCTTTCCCTATCTGGGTCATTGGATTTTGCCTAAGTTTTTGTTTAAATTACCAAAACCTTCCTGATGCTTGAGCTAATCAACTTTCACATCTTGGCATTTCTAAATCAAGCCCTTACATCCCTGACCTTTACAATTCAAACACAATTTAATCCTTGCATTAGGTTACCATTTGTTAAGTCTAATGTGCCAAATTTGAATTTTAAAATGTTCTTACATGTTGAAAATACCCCTCAACTTCACTTTGTTCTCTTTTCCTTAATTATCATCTCTATATCATTTGTTTAAAATGGACTTTTTTTCTTCTTCTTTTCAATGGTTTCAGATAGCATTTAGTATATAATATAATATAATATGACAGTAGTACCTTTTTAATTTTTTATTATTCTTCATCATCTATAGATTTAGTGTTTGATTTGAGAAAAAAGAGGGATGAAATGTTGAGCTGGCCAAACCTTAGGGAGGTTTTGATAATTTGATTGAAAACTAATATTTGAGTGTTTAAGTAAATTTTATTCAAACAGAACAGGTTGTTACCATAAGTTTCTCGTTGGTTTGTTAGAAGGGTGTTTAAAGTTTAAATTGGGGCCAAATCAAGGTTTGGCAATGGAGTTCATTTGGGTGGGTGTATTAAACACAAACTCTGGGCATTAGGGAAGGAGTTCAATTTTTTTTTTTTTCCTTTTTTGTTTTAATTACATATGATACACCAAAACATTCTCTCGAAATTTTTTCATTCCTACTTTTTCACCAAGTATTTTGGTTATTGGATTTGAGAAATTAAATCAAATAATGAGTTATGCGATCCGTCTGTTTCCTTAATTTTGCAGAGTGTGTGCAGACTGTCATTTACCTGGCACTCTTTGTATCTGGACAGACTGTACTACATGCTTTGAGAGCTGTGCAAGCACAGCTGGTGAATGTGGTTGCTTAGGAGGTGCTGGTGAAGCAGGGTTACCACTATTGTTTATAATGGCTTTGATAGTGCTTGGACTATTTACTGTGATTGGCATATTCTACAGCGTGCTGGTGGCCACAATGGTTGGACAACGAATTTGGCAGCGGCATTATCATATACTTGCGAAAAGGATGCTAACAAAAGTGAGTGTAGTCACCTGCCTTCATATCTTTTTTAATATGATTCAGTATAATTTCTACGGTGCAGTAAGTCACCAACACCAACCAAAAAAGAAAGTATTACTCGTAATACTTTTTGGCCCACTAAATCTTACCTGAATTTTGTGGGAATTGGCTCCAGTAGAAAAATGGTTTTAAAAAAACAAAACAAAAGGACCTAGTGAATTTCTTTGTGAGACATGTCTGGCACTAACATCCAGGGCTCTGTAGAATTTCTCAAGCTTAGCACAGATTTGATTGATATACCAAATTTCGCTCATTGAGGTAATGGTCCATTCAAGGAAAAAAAAAATGTTGTCAAGGTAACCATCTTTGCCAACTCACTAGGTCCGAAAGTCCTTTACAATGAAAACTTCAAAGGTTGCTTTAATACATTTTATCCTTGGCTTAAAGATCTATCTTGGGGTGATGTTTTCACTTTGGCATATCATTGCATCACAATCTCGAAACATTTTTGCTGGTTACTGCATCAAATATTTACTTTTTTGGCATCCATGCAGGTTTCTTGGTCTAAATATTTATCAATACTTGTTTCTCTTGTGAAATGACTTTAATATGCTCTGTTAGGAATATGTTGTTGAGGATGTTGATGGTGAAATGACGGGATCGGACTGGTCTCCTCCACCACTTCCAACTGAGCATGTTCAGCAGCTGAAAAATCTGGGCCTTCTCTGAGTTGAAAGGGGGTGATATATTGATCACAGGAGACACAGACTGACTCTGTTTTGGTATGTCAGTCTATATTGTGGCCTTTGAAATCTATCAACAGCAACGTCTTAGCCAGTTACAAGGTAAGAGATAGCGAAGGCACTTTGATGGCTCAGCTGCATATATAAATTTGGGAATGATGATTTGTAAAAATTGCCTGGTATTGTTACAAACCTTCCATCAATTAAGACAACCTGAAGAGGCCACCCTGAAATGGCTAACAAAAGACTTTATCGTATATTTCATGCCTGTGACCAATTGAAGAGAACATTTTGTTCAATGGCTTTCTTCAAAAAGCGTGGTGCGCTTGAGATTGTAACTAATTACCGCCGGAAAATATATCACTCTGTATCAGCTATTATCTGGCATATACCGTTTACCAAAGGACTTGGCTTTGAAGTCGACGTCTTGAAAAATACTGAATTATGTGTTTCTTTTTGTTTACTGTAAAGAAATATATCTGTTTCTACATGAAACTGCTGGTTTATCGGTAATTCTCGCCCAAGTAATGTTTTTGGAACTGCTCCCTCCGGGACTATTTTTTCCTGTTTTCCTTATCCTGCACATCACCTCACATCTTTGCATAGATTGAGATACAGAAGGATCTTTATCCCCTAGGGTTAGAAGATGAAGATGAAATCTTAGTTTAGCAATCAAGTTAGATGGTCTCATAAAAGCATGCTAGATGGTAGATGAAATATTCAATAATGAGAGTGTCTTCTCAAGTTAGGTCTTTTGTAAGGTCTTTACAATTAAATTTTTTATTTTATTTTTTATGGGGTTATTTTGATCATATATGTTGGTATAAAAGTTTCACAAATTAATCACGTTGACTTAGGTTAAGTTTGTTTTGTTTGATTTATTTGCTGTTGTCTTGGGTCAAATTTGTTATATTTAAGAAGAATTTTAAAATTGAGTTTTTTTACAATATCATCCTCCTTTAGTTTTTTTAATTATCAGATTTGATCGTTATTTTTTTATTGTTATTTTGTTTTTACTTTGGTAATTTTTTTTAATTGATATTGTTTTTTCTTAATTTTATTTTTAAATATTAAATTAGTTGAGAATTAAACTTTTTGATTGAGATTAAGTCTAGGATTTAAGGTATTTCAAGTTTTGGAGATTAATTAAGGTTTCGAGGTTTGCTTGATTTTTTTTTAAAACTTATATTTTTTTCAATTTCATCATTTATTATTTATTCAACTAGAGATTAAGCTTTATTATTTTTATTTATTTGCTTTCTATAATTCTTTTTATTAATTCTGAAAATGATATAGGTTATCTCGGTTCTTTTTATTTATCGTTCTTTGTTAAATTTACTTGGAAAATTTTTTAAACTGATTTTTTTATTTTTATTATTTAATATTAGATTGATTTAGAATTAATTCTCCTTTTTTCAATTCTATTCTTCAAGGTTGGAGAATTGTAGATTGTTTTAGAAAGAATTTTTGTTTTAAATTTCATCTTTCAAGGTTGGAGTTTTTGATAGTGTGTTATCTCATTCGAACTAGATAGTTGCTCGCGTGTTGCTGCAAGCTATTTCTAGAAACGCACATTGCTTTTAATTGTAAGATAATTGAAAAGAAAAAAGAAAGGCACTTTCTAAGCATGTAATCAAGAGCTGGTAGCATTAAAAGGTATATAATTTGGCTTTCAAACATTAGATAAGCTAATTAAACAATCTAATAACCATTGTGTAAATTAATGAAAAAAAAAATCATCAACAATAAACAAAATGAAATTGAGAAAACCAAACGAAAAATAAAGATTAAGATATCTCACATCGCAACATGGTTAATTTACCTGGTCATGTTTAATAAATTCCTCTATCAAAATAAATTTGTAATAAAAAAACACATATATTATAATAGAAACCAACACACACATAAAATTTATTAAACAATATATATATATATATATATAAAATGCAAGGCTGCACATGAAAAATCTTATAAAAAAATTAATATTAAAAAAATTATCTATTTAAAATTATGAAAAAACCACAGATAAATTATACTCACCTCTTTAAAAACTAAACACACCCAATATTATTTTAAAATAATCACAATCTAATTAAAAACATAAACCAAAAATTTATTTGAAAAAATATACACAAATAATGCATTATTTTTTAAAAAACTGAAAAACAAAAAAAAAAAAAAAAAAAAAGAACCAGGTCAGGTGCTTGTGGGCCTGGTAAGTGAGGCCTAGCACCTGGCCCAATGAAGCAGCGACCGACGCTAAGGCCTGTAATGCCAGGCCCAATTCGCCCCAAATATTTCAAAAAAAAAAAATGACGCGTCTCCTGCTTCAACTCAGAATCCGGTCACTATGGTGGCTGAAAAAACATGGTCAGTCATTTTTTTCACCTAAAAATCTTATTTTCAATCCACTTTTGACCAAAAACACCTAGAAAACACCATAGAGATCTTGTTAAACTAATCCATGACCACCAAAAAACTCCAAAAAACCAAATTCCTCCCAAAACAAAAATTCTTCTCGAGCTCGGATATGTTGTTTTAGGTGTTTTCTAGGTAAAAAAAGCCTAAACGTAACCTCCCTCATCATATAGAATATTTTGACACAAAAATCAACCGTTTTAGCAGTCAAAATCTTTTCCTACAACCATTTTCTCGCTCTAGGTCGGAATCCAGCGACTGCCTCTTTCTTCTCCCAACAGAAAAGGATCGAAAAGAGAGAACAATGAAGTTAGGTACCATAATATATTGTCTTGAAATTCAAAGGACCGGTCACCATATACCTAAAAAATATAGGGGATTCAAATGAATGTTTCAATGAAATTTTCAATCCGCCCCCATGTTACCCAAGATTTTCACTTTAGTCCGTTAGCTTTCAATTCAATCCTTTAGATCTTTTAAAAGTTAATAAGCTTTATAATTTTTTTGATTTGCTTTTTATGAATCTATCATGTTCTCATTACATAGGTCGCGAGTTTAACATGTTAATTCAAGTTTACTTGGGTTTATAAAAAAATGTTCAATTAGTTATTGCTTTTTTTATTGGATTTTTTTCAATTTTATCCTTCAACATTGAGTTGGTTGGAAATTGGATTTCATAATTGTTTTTTAATTTTTTTTCTATAGGGTTATCCCAATATCATGACTTGAGTCACGAGTTTGGCAGGTTAAATATGTTCATTGTTTTAGTTCTCTTCTAATTGAATATTTTTTTAATTGGACTTTGTATTTTTTTTTTATTTGTCTTCTATTGAGTTATCCTGATTTCATGACCGAAGTTGCGAGTTTAGTAGTTTTGATCTAAGTTGATTCAATTTATTCTTTTAGTCAATTGTTTCACCCTCCATCAACTCAGTTATTTTTCCTTCAATATTAGGTTATTTGATAATTAAGCTTCATTTTTTTCTTTATATGGAGTTATCCTGATTTCGTGGATTTAGTTTTTTCTTCTTCTCAATTTCAACCTTTAATATTGGATATGTTGGAAATGATGGAAATGAAGCTTCATAATTTTTTTTATTAATTTGTTTTTAAGTTATCTCAGTCTTATAACTCAACTCACGAGTTTAATAAGTTAACCTAGATTGACTCGGATTTTTTTATGTTGTTTTTTTTAATTCATCTTTTATCAATTTCATCCTTCAACATGGGTTAGTTGAAAATTGAGCTTTCTATATATATATATATATATATATTTGCTTTCTATTGGGTTATTTTGATCTTAAGAACCAGGTCGCTGGTTTAGTAAGTTGATCGGGGTTGAATCAATTCATTTTTTTGGTTCATTTTTAATTGATTTTTTTTTCATCTTTTATCAATTTCATCCTTCAACATGGGTTAGTTGAAAATTGAGCTTTCTATATATATATATATATATATTTGCTTTCTATTGGGTTATTTTGATCTTAAGAACCAGGTCGCTGGTTTAGTAAGTTGATCGGGGTTGAATCAATTCATTTTTTTGGTTCATTTTTAATTGATTTTTTTTTCAATTTCATAGTTTAATATTAGGTTGTTTGGTAATTTAATTTCATATTTGTTTTTCAATTTTCTTTCCGTGGATTTATCCTGATCTCATGGATTTAATTTTTTTTTTCTTGATTTCAACCTTCAATACACTAAATCTATTGGAAAATGGAGCTTCGATTTTTTTTTTAATGAAGCTATTTTAGTTTTATGATCCAGATTGCGAGTTTAACAGATTAGCCTAAGTTGTCTAGTTTTTTTTTTTATCATTTTTAATTGATTGTTTTACAATTCCGTCCTTCAATATTGGATTGATTGGAAATTGGGCCTCATAAGTTTTTTTTTTATTTGTTTTCTAGAGGGTTAGTTTGATTTCATGACTTAGGTTATAAGTTTTGGCATATAAACCTGGTTTGACTCAAATAGTTTTTTTTTTTAATATTTTATTTTTCAATTTTGGTATTTAATTTTGGGTTGATTAGAAATTAACTTTCATAACTTGTTTTGATTTTTTATATATATAAACTTATCACGGTCTCATGAACTGAACTACATATTTAACATGTTAAACTAGGTCGATCTAATATGTTGCTTTCTTAATATTTTTTAAAATAACTTTCAATATATTGTTATATCAATATTTTTTTAAAAAATTCTAATATTAATTATATTTTAAGTTTATAATTAATTTTTTATTAGAAAATAAACTATTAACATTTTGATATTTTTTATGTTAAAAAATTTTATATATGATTGAAAGGGAAGACGTAACTGTATTGGGAGCTTGGCTTGCTTGGGCACACAATCATTGCTTCTGCCATTGATTAAAGAAATTATTTTTAATTTTAGTTGCGTTTACGTTATATTTATATACCTACAATTAAAATTGACTCAATAGCTTATAATATTTCTTATTATATAAATATTATTCCTCCTAAACCTTCCACAATCAAAGGAAAAATCCCTCAATCTTTGGATAAAATTATTAATTGAAAAAATGAAATTTACCTATTCAATAATAATGATGTTCAACTTGATATTTATTGTTGGCTTTATAAAAAAACAGGGGACTCCTGCCATTTCTTGAAGCCAAAACTGCTGCAAGAGATGGTGGGCGGCCGCCGACCACTGAAAGCCACGGCTTGCTCCTATTCCTATTACCAAACTACCCTCCCTTTCCCATCATTTTACTTCGTCGGAAAACATTAGTATTTTCTCAATTACAATCCATGTTTATAATTTTAAGTGATTGGAAAGAGTTCTGTTTCCTCTTTTGATTTTATGAATTTAAACTTCAAACTAGTATCCAGAAAAACTATTGAATATTTTTTAAAATTATCTAAAAACCCCTTAGTTTGAATTGATTTGCTTTGATCCAAGAAATTTTTTATGTTATATATATATTTTTAAAAAAACTAGTTTAGAATTTTGTATGATTCATTTCTTTTTTTAGGGTATTGGTTCTAGGTATTGTTAGAAATAATTTGTTAAAATATGTAATAATGTATTTGGTACACGTCATAGGGCATGAGTCAATTTTATATGAATAGGTGAAGAAAAAGTGGCTTGATGGGATCACCTTGAAGTTTCAACTAGTGGGGTCATATTTAAATTAATATTCTATTTTAAAGTGTAATAATCCATAGAAAGTGAAAACATCTAATCCGTGACCGACCAAAACAACAAACAAGACTAACACAAAATAATACATGAGAAATGCTAAATAACCTAAAAAAATCGTCGCGTATGAACACTGCCTGTCAGGCTTATCCACATTTCTAGATTCTCCTTTTCCTATAAATAGTTTCCAAGGTGAGATTCCTGCCCATCATTCAGTCACCAATCCAGGTTTTCAGAAAGTGAGAGGAAGCAAGGTGTTAATTACCTCAGGATTTTGAGAGAAATGTCTGATATTGCTATTTTGGTTGCTGAGGAGTATGAAAGGAGGGTCAAGAAATCAAGGAAGGCTGCAGGTGGAGAGGGAGACATGGAGATTAACTGGCTTTCCTGCGCTTCTGTCTTGTCTCAGAGCATCAAGAACAATATAGGGAAAGAGAAGATGGAGCTTCTCAAGTTGGTTTTGGAGCCTAGGAGCCAGGTGAGTCTCGCAGCTTCTAATGGCTTCTTTTCTGCCTAAGCCTGAGGAAATTGTGTTTTATTTCCTTTCTTTTACTTGTAATTTTGTAAATGAAAGTGTTTTTGAAGGAGATTCTCTTCTTATTTGCAGAATCCCTTGTTGTAAGGTTTGAGTTATAAATGAAAAAAACTAGTTCCAAGTTTCCTGAATTGGAATCTGGACTTGGGGAAATCTCCCTGCTTTGTTTTCTACTCCATTTTTTTTCCTTTTCCTTGCAAAGGACAAAGATTGGATCTCCCAATCAAAGTAGACTCTGAACCATCCATTTACTTCGATTTTTGAAGAAAATGCCTGACCTGGTATGAACCACTGGCCTCCATTACTGTGTTCACACAAGCTCTGTGATGGATCACACTGTTTAATCTTTTCTTACAGCTAAAGAGGGTTTTTTACAGGTAGCCTAATCCACCACAAGTTGTTCTTTCGTTTCTTTCTTTCAAGTCAATCTGAAAGCTTTCCATTGCTAAGATTATACCATAGATTCATCCGGGCCGCTTATGGGCCCTGGTTCTTGTAACCTGGGATGGGCCCCTTGCAAGAAGAAAAGCCTATATAATAGTGGTATTAAAAAACAAAAAAAAATAATTAAGGGGCCTCCTTAATTTCTGTTCATTCTACTAGGGAGGCAGACCCAATAGTTCCCCTTTTTATCAACATTTTTTTCTCTGTTTAATTATTTTTTTTTTTTTTAAGGAAAAAAGTTGATTTTTTTTTTTTTTTGCATTGAATCAATTCACAAATGGTATTGATAAGAGTGTTCTCGAACTCTTGGAAACATATTCCAAAATTGTCTTTTTTACTCCATTTTTTTTATATCAAAGAATTAAAAGAAATTGACATTGAGGAAAGCGATGAGGATTTTGTTTTTGTTTGACACTATTCTATCAGCGCTTTTTCAGTTTTTTCCCTTAGGTATACATTCACCCTCATTAGCTAATTATACAAGAGAGGTAGGGACGTATATACTTTTTTAAATAATAAACATTTACCCGTTTTTTAGATCATATGCTTGCAAACTTTTTACCCAACCATTCTATCTCTTGAAATATTCATTATTTCATAAATACATTGAAAATCAAAATCATTATAAATATCTTTGTTTATAAGTTTTATTGAGACAATATTTTCAATGAAAAAAAAACATAATTAATATGTCTGTTTGGGATTGTGGTTACGGTTCCTCTGTCAAAGTGTTTTTTACTTAAAAATATATTAAAATAATATATATTTTTATTTTAAAAAAATTATTTTTAAAATCAGCGTATCAAAATGATCTAAAAAACATTAAAAAAATAATAATTAAAAAAGTTAATTTTTTTTTAAATATTTTTGAAACTAAAAAATAAATATATCACTATAGTGCTATACATGGTGACTTAAATATCTAGTTCTCTCCTTTTCTTTCCATACTGAGATAATATGTATGTAATATGTATAGTTAAACCAGAGATTCGACCTAATTTTTCTCTCTTCATCTCTAACTCATTTATAATGCAAACTCACAAATCTTATGCACCCAAATGTTGAAAATCCATAAAACACAAAAGTGACAAGCAAATTAGAAAAGTCTACATAAACCATCGTCTTGTGAAGCAGATAAATAGAAAATGGAGTCATCATAGCACCCACCATTCTCTATATATTCTTTTAGCCGGCGACAATTGGCCACAAGTTTATCCTGCATAGCAATAGAGCCGGTCTAATAATGTATTATATAGTGGTTTTTAAAAAATATATTTTTTGTTTAAAAATATATAGATATAATGTTTTTTTTAAAATTTATTTTTGATATTAATATCTTAAAATGATCTAAAATTATATAAAAAATATTTAAAAATATTTTTGAAACATAAAAATAAACAAATTTTTAATACTGGAAAGTGGGTTTAGTCATCGTAGCACCCAAATGTGTGCGTGCATTCCAATTTCCTTAAACTTTCACTTAAAAAAATTCTCTTGATTGCTGCCTCAAATTTTCAGGGCTGCAATCAATTGTTGGATATGTTAGTTCATTTCAGAAGCTAATAAAGTAAAACGATTCACACACTGATCAATGTGAAACTGTGGACATTTGATCCATGTTAGGACATCAGTAGCATTTATTTAATGATGTTTCAGTTCACACACTGATCAATGTGAAACTGTGGACATTTGATCCATGTTAGGACATCAGTAGCATTTATTTAATGATGTTTCAGTTTGTTCGGTGAGCGTTGTTGGCTACATTTTTTTTTGGGGTCTGATTTAATTTGTGGAAAAATAAACTGCTTGTATCACACGTTTTTATTAGCTTTGTTAATTTTTGAATTTTAAAAATATTTTAAATAATTTTTTTTTATTTTAAATTAATATTTTTTGTTGTTTTTAAATCATTTTAATACATCGATATAAAAATAATTTTTTAAAAATTAAAAAATATTATTTTTATATATTATAAATAAAATATATTTTAAATTATACTCTCTCGCAGAGGCTTTTAACTCTTTGAAAAACTTCAAAAAAGGTTCGTGGATACACCAGTTTTTGTGTCGATCTGTAATTACATTACAAGACTTAAATGATTTTGTATTCAGTAGCTAATTTCATTTAGTGAAGAAAAAAAATATGAATTTTATTGAATGCATTTTCCTTAATTAAAATAATACAATTGTCCTTATGTAAATACAAAATTTGGTGGACCTTTCTAAAACGAAAATCCATTTAATGAAACAGTGATTTTGCTGGTGAAAAAACAATGCTGTTTTCTTCGAAGCTCGCAAAAATGATGTAGTTTTGGTGGAAAACTGTGTCGTTTCTCTAGTAAAAATAATTGTTTTCTTAAGGGGTGTTTTTCCAACTAGCACATGCATGGAAAACCGCAGTTGCAGGAAATTCTAAGAAATATCGAGTGGAAAAATATTTTGTGAAATTGCAAAAGTTCAAAAACAAAAAAATACAGTTGAAAAATATGATTTATTGCACAATTATTAAACCCGGCCCAGCTCGGCAGGTTGACCCGGTGGCTGGACCGGTCCGGGTTTAATAAAAGACCGGCTGTGGCAACAGTCCACCCAAACCCGGCGACCCGGCCGGTTGACCCGGGCAAACCATAACGAGACCTTTTTTTTTTTTTTTTTTGTATAGATGCGAGATTTGAAACCTATTAGTATATATACTCTAGGTTCCCAAGAAAAAAAGTCATGTTTTTTCAATGTGGGATAAAAAAACCTTTTGATTTAAATACTTCAACTTAAAAAGATAATATAGTATCTTTTCAATGTAAAATTTGAAGCACTTTTATATATATACTATGTGTTCCTATGAAAAAAGTGATGTTTTTTTAATGTGGGATTTGAAACTCATTAGTATATATACTCTATGTTTCCAAGAAAAAAATCATGTTTTTTCAATGTGGGATAAAAAACTTTTTAGTTTAAATACTTCAATTTAAAAGAATAACATAGTATCTTTTCAATGTGGGATCTAAAGCCTTTTCATATATATACTCTATGTTTCCATGAAAAAAATTATGTTTTTCCAATGTAGAATTTGAAATCTATTAATATATATACTTTATGTTTCAAAGAAAAAAAATCATGTTTTTTCAATGTGGGATAAAAAACTTTTTTAGTTTAAATACTTCAACTTAAAAGGATAACATAATATATTTTCAATGTGGGATTTAAAACTCTTTCATATATATACTCTATGTTCCAAGTAAAAAGTTATGCTTTTTCAATACGAGATAAAATTTTTAGTTTAAATACTTCAACTTAAAAACTTAACATAATATCTTATTAATGTGGGATAAATTTTTTTTTTAATTTTTTTTAAACTTCATTATTTATAATATGTATAATCTATATTTACATGGAATTTTTTATATGAAATATTAAAAGTTTAATTTTTTTTTATTTTTTCGGGTTAATCCAGGTTGATCTAAATTGACCCGGGTTGACCCATAAAACTCGAGACCTGGTTCCTTGGCCGAATCAACCCTCGGATCGGGTTTAATAACTATGGTTTATTAAAAAACCACAATAGGGAATTGCAGTTTATTTTTTTGATCTTTTTTAATATATTCTTTAACATTGAAATGTCTTGACATGCCAAATTTACAAGTCGGCAAAAAAAATTCATAATCTTTGATTTAATTTTTGAATTGGACTAAAATTTTTAGGTAATTTTATATACCCGGTTTTATTAGAGGTTCTGCTACTTATAACTATTTGCGCTCTGAAAGACCCTTAAATTAGTTTTGAAGATGATGTTTAAACTAATCTTGTTATTTTTAAATTTTTAGTACCAAGTTGTTGTTCCGGAATGGCTAACATTTTAATATATTAAAATATAAAATTAAAAAAAACTAAGAAATAATAAAATATACTGTAATTGAAAATTTTGATTTGTTGAAAAACCAGTCATTTTTCAACAAACCACACTTCCCGACTATGATTTTTTTTTTTTCCAAACTGTGTTAGTATTCTAGTTTTCTTAAAAGTATTAATTTAAAAATTAATATATTTTTTTTTGCTGTAAATAAGACGATGATGTTTTGTCTCTTATGCCTTCTTTTTGCTTGCCTTTTGTTTTCCTACTGTGAAATGAAGGGGAGAGAGAGATTTTTTAAAAAGTTTTTATAAAAGTAGCATAAATGAAGTAGCATCTCAAACAAGTGGTTGTTGACAACTAGGAGTAATTATCTTCAAATTGGTACTCCCTCATTCAAGCTTTTGATTGGTCTCTAATTATATATACTAACTATATATAATTTGACTAGAATAGCTAGAATTCTTGTAAATATTTGATTGTATTTTAGTAGTTATAATTTCTTTATATTAGTCAGTCACAGTCCTAAACTATAGGATTTAAAATTATACACAATAATTATTTATATCAATCAAGTTGAAAAGAGATGGAATATAAAACCTTTTCTTAAATATATTTTTTAAAAGTTTTTTTTAACTTTAAAAATTTATCAGATTATTTATTTTCATATTTATATTTTATATCTGATAATTTCATTTTGTCATATATTCAAACTAAATTTATAAAGAAGCCTAATTAAAAGTGCTTATATCATATTTAATGGTATTAGGCAGCCGTTGTGATGGAATGGTGGAAAGTTGAAACAAACGCTACAAAACTACAAAGACGTCATTCGCTTAGTCCTTATTAAGGTTGGACTTGCAATACAACTTGCTGAGTGGGGCCTTTTTCTTTCTGTTGTAAGAAAGTGGGCCTCGCTACGCAGTATAACAAGCATGGCAAGTTTAGAAATATCCCGTTAGTTTGAAAGTATAATTATAATTATTTTTTTAAAATATTTTTTTATTTAAAATATATTAAAATTATATATATATTTTTATTTTTAAAAATTATTTTTGATATAGAACATCAAAATAATTTAAAAGTATAAAAAATTATTAATTAAAAAAAATAAGCACTCAAAGCCGAAATATGTTGGTGTCATCTTTGAAGAAAAGTTCCAAATTCAAAACAAGAGAAATCTTTTTATTTTTATTTTAAGAAAATATTTGAGAATGGGATGCTAGTAATCTCTCAATTGGCAGGAGCTGTTATACATAAAAAAAAAAGATAATGGAAGGTCTAATAAATTTTGAACTACACAACGAAAATAATATATAGTCCTTCCCTAACATTAAATCCTCATCTATACCTCTAATGATCTAATTAAAAGTGTATTTGGCAGTGTGATAATAATTACTTTTCAAATAACTTTTCGTGCCGAAATACATGTCAATGATATTTTTTCATTTTTTAAAATTCATTTTTAATATCAACACATCAAAACGATCCAAAAAATACAAACTACACTTAATTTTAACAAGACTTTTTTTTTTCAAATTTTTGAAAATACAAGTACAAACACAGCTCCAAGTAGCCCTTTAAACCTAAAACGCCCGCAAGACTCAAGTTTTAAGCCCAGCATGGAACAAAATCCAAGAAACACAAAAGCATGCAACAAGTAAATTAGAAAAGTCTACGTAAGAAGTCACCATATAATGCAGATAACAAGAAGGTAGCGTCACCGTAGCTCCCGCCGTTCTCTATATGATCTTTGAGCAGATGATAATTGGCCACAAGTCCCTCCGGCAAAACCCTAGTCCGGCAAAGCGGGCATGTAGCCAGGTATTCTTCTAGCCATTTGTCAAGGCAATCCTTGTGGAAAGCGTGCTTGCATTTCAATTTCCTTAAACTTTCACCTTCCAGAAACTCAGACAAACACACCGCACATTCTCTTGATTCATGATGCCTCAGGTTTTCACTGTAACAAATAGTTGGGTTCTTCTCTTCAACGAGGTTGAAATATTGAGTGGTAATTATGCGAAAAAGTTTATCAGAATGTGTGACCATAATTCCGGGCACGGCGGATCGGATTAGGAGGACACCTTTTAGAAGAAGGAGATCGAAAAGGGCTATGGCCATGGTGTACACGTAAGAGAGGAGCTGGAGGAGAGAAGCCATGGTTGCTCATGAAGAAAGAGGGGCTTAAAATCAAAGTTCACACAGCACAGTTACTGTACTAGTCAATGCGGGTTCAAGCACAACTGCTTCCTGTTTGGTCCATTTTCAATATTTATTAAAATTAAGACATTGATGTTCGGTATGTAACACAACTCAAGAAACGACAGGCGAGGAAGCCCGTCACGAATCACGATATTACAATGAACATCTGACCGGAGGTGACTTCTGTGGTCAAGGCGAAGCCGCTGGGTATCTTACAATCCATTAATTAATGACCCCACTTAACTTTTTTGGAATTTGATTATTGTTCACGATGAGATTTAAAGTTTTTTTTTTTTTTTTTTAAATACCGATAATTTTGCTAAATGGACTCTTCTAGATTTAGTGTACGTGCAGACAGAAAATTAGATCCACAGAAAATATATGTACTTGTGTTTATTCTGGATCACAGGATTCTGTAGAGGTTGGTCGTAAGAACAGTAACATATATATATATTTTTTAAATTAGTGAGCAAATATAACTTATATATCATCTCTACTTGTATGGACCCCTCTTTCTTCCCATTTTATCCAGTTTCCACAATTATTATTATTATTATTTTCAGATGTACTTTTTGAAATACTTTACATGTTCACACATTATTTCTTCTCTGTTTCACATGAACATAAGCATTGCTAGCTGCACCTAAAGTTTAGGATATTAGTAGTTATTTGACTGACTTTACATAAATCAGATATTTTTTTAAACAAACTAGGCTTCTTAGACATTTTATTTACATAAAACAATTTTAAAATATAAATTAAAAAACTTGTACATGCATCTAATTAAATAAATCAAAAAATATTTATATAAATAAATAAAAAAAATATTTAATGATGACTAAATATGAAAATGAAAGAATTAAGAGACAAATATAAATCAAAATATTTGATGTTGCAGCACAAACCATTTATCTAGTTGTGTTTAATAACTTTGTTCATCAAAATTAATTTTTTATTTAATCAAATGATAATAGAAATAGACAAACACATGAAATTGATTGAATAAAATAATATATATATATATATATTATACAAGATTACATATATTAGAAATATTATCTAAAAAAAATTATTCTTAAAAAAATTATAGATGAATTAAAATAATATCTTCAAAAAATAAATATCTTTAAAATACTTAAAAAAATCATTATCTAAAAGAGGCCAAATAAAAAAAATAAGAAAAGAAGAGAGAATGATTATTAATTTAAACATGAATTAAAAATTAAAAAATACATATTAAACAAAAGGTATCAATTAAAATTAAAAAAATATCATTTTCAAAATCAGTAAAAAATCTTATAGAAAATTAATAATAAATTTATGGGGCTCAATCTCCAATTAAATAAATTTTGAAAGATCAAACTAAAAAAATATTATTTAAAAAATAAATAAATAAATTTGGATGCATATTCTAAACTTGTATCAATTTTTCAAACTTATAATTTTTAAAATCTTAAACCCGAGCTAGATAAAAAAAAACTAAAACTAAAACTTAAGGACAAGCAAGTAAGCTCATCAAGATAGTACATTGCACACATTTGATCTGAGATAACCTCTATGGTCAAAACATGTGTGTTTGGTATTGTGGTAGCTATTGTGGTTTGAAAAATAATTGTTCTATAAAACTTTTAGTTGAGGTTTGTTTAAAAAAATATATGCTTGGTTAAAACTATGGTTGAAATTGAGATTGAACAAAGTACTTTAATGTGTTTGGTTAAGAATACTTTTCAAATTAAAGTTATAAAATAACTAAAAAAAGATATATATTAATATTGATGGTTTTTAATTGAAATATTGTACATTTAACTACTGCTATTACATCATGAAATAAACAATACTTTATATAAAGTATTTTTTATTGTTCCATTAAACTATTTGCAATTCCATCACGTATGAAATCCATCCGACAAGGACTACAGTTTCCATGGCTTCTTGAGCGTGCAATAATATCAGGTAAGATATCACCAGGAATAAAATTGGGGTTACGATCAAATTTTATAAATGCTACGTCATCATGCGATCTCCTTCTAATATAATTATGTAGTGTCATTGAATAATGTTAAACACTAGTTTTTCAAATAAAACATAATATCTGAGAAATGTTTTTGGATTTTTAAATTTTTCTGGGTTGGATCCGGTCCAATGCATTTAGGTTTGAGTTGGACTCGGTCCGATCATGAATAGTGGAGATGCTCTCCATTGTTTATGTGAACAATGAATAATGCAGAAGACGAAGGAGAAGGAGAAGAGGAAGAGCAATGGCTGGCAATGGAAACGGTGGAGGCTAGTGGTAAGCTACTCTCCGTTGTTCAGTGTCAACATGAACAATGGAGAATGCAGAAGACGAAAGAGAAAGAGAAGGAGAAGAAAAGAGGGGGAAGAGAAAGAGCAGTGACTGGCGGTGAAAACGGTGAAGACCGGTAAGAGTTGTTCTCCACTGTTTACATATAACGTGAACAATGAAAAATGCATATTTTTGATGAAGGAGAAGTAAAAGGAGTAGGAGAAGGGGAAGAAGAAGAGTAGTGGCCGGTGGTGAGAGAGAGCTACTCTCCACCGTTCACTACTTTGTTTCTACTTTTCTTCTTGCGGCCTTAATTTGTTTATAACACAGTTTACAATTTAGCATAAAAAATAGCTTGAAGTTGCTTTTTATTATCTTGCGGTTTAAACGCAAATGATAATGGGTTTCACAAATAAAAAATTATGTTTAGACTGTAACCCAACATATGACAACAATGTTGTTATGTAAATACAACCGCAGTCGTAGCGTCAAATAGGCACGAAGCCGCTGGGTATCTAGAACCCATTATTTCTTCTCTGTTTCACATGAACATAAGCATTGCTAGCTGCACATAAAGTTTAGGATATTATTAGTTATTTGACTGACGTTACATAAATCAGATATTTTTTTTAACAAAAAAAAAATGAATATCTAGGCTTCTCAGACATTTTATTTATATAAAAAATTTTAGAATATAAATTAATTTTTTTTTCATGCATCTAATTAAATAAATCAAGAACTATTTATGTTAATAAATAAATAAAATCATTAATAATAATTAAATATAAAAGTGAAAAAATTAAAAGATAAATATAAATCAAAATATATGACCTCACATCATGGACCATTTACCTAGTTGTGGTTAATGACTTTGTTCATCAAAATTAATTTTTTATTTAATCAATTGATAATAAAAATGGACAAACACATGAGATTGATTGAATAAAATCAAAGAGAAAAAATATATTATACAAGGTTATATATATTAGAAATATTATCCAAAAAAATTATAGATGAATTAGAATAATATATTCAATAAATATATATATATAAAATAATTAAAAAATCATCATCTAAAAGAGGCTAAATAAACAAAAAAAAAGAAGAAGAAGAAGAGAGAATGCTATTAAGTTAAATATGAATTATTTTTTTTAAAAAAATACATGTTAAACAAAATGTATCAATTAAAAATGATTATTTTCAAAATCAATAAAAAATCATATAGAATGACTATTAATTTAAATATGAATTAAAAAATTATTTTAAAAAATAAATATTAAACAAAAGGTATCAATTAAAAAGGACCATTTTCAAAATCAGTAAAAAGTCATTAGAGAAAACAAATAAAAATTTTAACGGGGCCAATCTTTAATTAAATAAATTTTAAAAGATCAAATTAAAAAACTATTATTTTAAAAAACAAATTAAATAAATTTGGATAAATATTCTAAATTTATATTGATTTTTCAAATTTATAATTTTTAAAATTTTGAACCCGAAGTAACAAAAAAAAAAAAAAACTAAAACCCAGACCAAAGTTAGGAAAAGCAAGGAAGCTCATCAAGATACTACATCGCACACATCTGTTATGAGGCAACCTCTATGGTCAAGACGAAGCCGCTGGGTATCTAGAACCCCTTAATGAACCCACTAATGAACCCACTTAGTTTTTTTTTAGATTAATTATTGTATATAAAGTTTTTGCTTTAAATACCTAAATTAACTCTTTTAGTTTTAGCGAGGTTGCTTAATTTTGTATATCAAAATTAAATCTTCAAAGTCATTAGTCTCGTGAACGAGAGAGCGCTTAGGGAATTTATTTAGACGGTATTTGAGAATATAATAATGAATTTTTTAAAAAATATTTTTAAAAAATATTTTTTATTTATAAATGTATTAAAATATTTTTTTATTTTTAAAAAAAATTTGATATTAATATATTAAAATAATCTAAAACAAAAAATTTTAATTTTTTTAAATATTTTTAAATATAAAAATAAACAGGTGTTCAGTCTTGTATCAAGTGACATCTACAATACATTTGATTTCCAGTGACAACTGTGAAAGACTTTAGTAAATGTCACTAAGAATTTTATTAGCTTTTATACAAATGCCTAAAAATAAATATTGACAAAGCAAAATATTTGATAAAGCAAAGCATTTGCAAATGTCATTAAAGTCATTTTCAATGTGACTTTTGCAAATCTCATTTTACAATAAACAAATATATTGTAAAAAGAGTAAAATATTATAAATTTAACAAAAATATTAATTCAATAACCTACAAATTAATCCTAATAATCTAAATCTTTTTTAAACTAATTTTTCAATCCAACATGACAACCATGGATAAAAACCACATTTTAACCATTTAGAAGGAGGTCATTAATAAAATTTGGAATCAAGAGGTTTGTTTTTCTTGTAGTCTCAAGTTTTATCCATGTGATTGCTAATATGATGATTATTATAGGTTTATATGATTGTTAACTTTAAGATTTATATGATTAGTTAAGATTAACGCAAATTAGTCCGAATACTCATATTAATAATAATAATAATAAAAAACCATAGTAAAATAAATCCAACGTAAGAACAGTAGTGCCAAGCATGTGCGTGCGGTTGTTGCACTTGCTCTGCTGCTGCTGTTACAATTACTCGGTCGTGAAGAACGTTCCTTTTTCCAATTGATAAAAAAAAAAAAAAGTTTTTTTAGTGAGTGCACGTCCCAGGGACGTTTCTTAAACAATTCTTGAGTAAGAGGATAATTGAATGACAGCTATAACTATTGATGTTGATCTTATTTATAAACATTTCGTTCCTCATAGAAATTAATAGTCTCAAATCACACGGTTTCCTGCAGTGATAAATTATTTATTTTACGTAAAAAATAATATGTGAATGAAGTTATAAATGTGAATAGATTGAATAAGTTAATTTTATTTTAATTAAAAAAAAGACATGACAGTAGATAAATTAAATTTTTTGAAAAAGTAATTAAGATAATTTAGGGAAAAATATTTTTTTAAAAAGGATAAAAAATGTATTTTAATTAATAACCCATTAAATACAGAATAATAAAAAGGGGTAAATAAATGACATAAACAAATTGGTCAACCTGAGTTAGCATCACAAACAATAATCTAGAGCCGAGCCAACTCGAGATATCTCGCTAACTTGCGATCCAGATCATAAGATTGAAATAACCTGAAAAAAATAATTAAGAGCATTATAAAGCCTTAAAAAAAAACCATGTTAAGTTCTCAAATTCGTGACTTAAGTTATTAGACCCAAGCACCTTATCTGGAAAAAAACATGAAATTCAATTTTCAATCAATCACATCTTAAAGAATAAAATTGAAAAAATAAATCTAATTATACAAAATAATTTTAAAAATAGCAATTAAATGAATGAGAATCAAAATTGAAATGAAAAATAAATTTTATATTTGATTGAAGGGTGAAATTGAAAAACAATTAGTAAAATGAAAAAAAATTAAAAGAATGAGAATAAAAATTGACATGAATAATAAAAACAAAAGGTGAAATTAAAAAGAATAATAACTTTTACAAAAAAATTAAGGAAAAAGATTAGAAATAAAAACAATGAGGACCAAATTGAAAAACATAATACCATCAATTTGAGTTGACACATGTTGGGGGTATTGAGATCAATCCAATCTGTCATTGTCTCAATAATTGTTTTTTTTAAAAAATTATCATCTTGATTTTTTTTTTTAAAAGCTAGGCCGTGTTTTTAACAGTTATCAAGATTGTATTTGAACCAATAAAATCAATCAATTTAATTCGAGCTACTCAAGCACAGTTTAGTCGGAAACTCAAGTTAGGCAAAAAGCTAAGCCGTAAGGTCTTAAGATTAACTCATTAAGCCAGATTTAATAACATGAAGCTTTACCATGTTCTTCCTTACAAATCACTATTCATTAGAATAGTGCTTAATTTTTTTCTTCTTTGATTCTTTTTCAATTAATGTTTATTTTTTTTTTAGTTTCATAATTTAATTTTAGATTTATGTTTTATTAAGTTTCATCCTCACAAATTACACTCTCATGACACATATTGCGGTTTTAATGGGTTAATCCGACTGACTCGAGGTTTTTTTTTTTATTAACTTTTTTTTTCCTTCTAATTTCATCATTCATTGGAATAGTGCTTTGTTTCCTTTTTTTTTTGTTCTCTAATTTGTTTTTTCAATCAATGTTTTTTTTGCATCTTTTAATATTATATTTGTTTTTTTATTGAGTTATCATATTCTCATGAAATAAGTCGAGGGTTTGACTGGTTAACCCGATTGACTCATTTTTTTCCTCATTATTTTTTTTGTTTAATTTCATTATTTAATATTGGGTTGATTAAGAATTAGACTTCATGATTTTTTATTATTATGTTATTCCAGTCTCATGCCCACAAGAATAGTTTTTAATAGGTTAACTCGAGTTGACTCAGAATGTTTTTTGTGTCTATTTTTTAATTGATTGTTTTTTCAATTTCATCATTCAACACTGGGTTTGTTGAGAATTGAACTTCATAATTTGTTTTGATTTATTTTCTATGAGGATATCTTGATCTTATAATCAAGGCCTCAGGTTGTGGCATTTGAACATCTGTTAAATCGGGTCTTTTTTTAATTTTCTTTCTAAGAGATTATCTTGGTCTCATGACCTGGGTCACATGTCATTCAACATTGAATTTTCTTTTTTGGGTTGTCCTCATCTCGTGACTCGGGTCATGAATTTGATATTTTTTTAACTGACTATTTTGTTTTTTTATTTTCATAATTTAATATTGTGTTTGATTATGAATTAAACTGAATAATTTGTTTCAGTTTATTTTTTATTAGGTTATTCCAGCATCATGACCTGGGGAATAATGCTTAATGGGTTAACCGAGGTTGATGTGACTCATTTTTTGTGTCATTTTTTTAATTGAAACTTTTACAAATTTCATTGTTCAACATTGAATCCGACATGAGCAACTGAGCTTCATAGTTTATATTGATATGTTGTTTATGGGGTTATGTCAGTCTTATAATCAAGTCGTAAATTTGGCAGGTCAACCCAAGTTAATTCAAGTCATATTTTTTATGAGGTTATTTTAGTCTGATGACCCGAGTCATGAGTTTGGTGGATTGACTGGGGTCATTTTTATGTTGTTCTTTAATTGATTTATTTTTTTAATATCTTCTTTCAATATTGGATTGATTTAGGATTGAAATTTGTAATTTATTTTGATTTGCTTTCCATTGGGTTAACTCGATTTTATGATATGGATCGCATGTATGACAAATTAACTCAGGTCGCCTTTTATGTTCTTTTTAATTATTATTTTTTCAATTTCATCTTTTAACCTTGGCTTGATTGAAAATTAGGTTTTATAATTTATTTTAATTTGCTTTCTATTAGGTTATCATAGTCTTATAACCTGTGTCGTGAATTTCACATGTTAACCCGGATTGACCCAAATCAATTCAATATGTTGTTATCTTAATATTAAAAATAATTAGTAGGAATTGGAATTTGAAAGGGAGAAGAAGACGTACCAGGAGGAACCACGACACCAACAGGAGAGTGATTTGGGATCTTTATTTTGGCTGGAAAATAGTTATCATCAAATACAACACTGCGAGAGATGTAAACACGTTCACTTATGGGATCAAGGCACCTGTAACCCTTTTGACTGGAGCAATAACCAATAAAAATGCACGGTATACTACGATATGACAATTTATTTTCAGCATATGGACGTAACAAGGGCTAGCATCGGCATCCAAAGTTTCGTAGAAAAGAGTAATTAGGTGCATCTTTGTATAGTTTGAAAAAGGGAGTGTCATTATTTAAAACTGGTGTTGGTAACCTATTGATTAAATATACAACAGTTAAAAATGATTCAACCCAAAATTTCTTATTGAGGCCAGATTGTGCAAGTAAAGTAAGTCCCATATCAACAATGTGACGATGTTTACGTTCGGCAGTACCATTTTGTTGAGAGGTATGTGGACATGTTCGTCTATGAAAACTACCATTTTCCATGAGATACCGAGTAAAAAGTGAGGAAATATGTTCACCACCTATCAGATCCACTGGTATGTCTTCCTCTCCCCTTCCAGTTCTAGTTTCACCTACCCATCAGACTTCACCCCAACCACATGAGCCTCTCGAATTATATGTGCCATCCATCTCACCCTCCACTCAAACTACAACTGTTCCAACTAATCATCCGCCCCATCCACCTCTCCTAGAATCGCCTGATCCTTTGTCTTCTGTTGAGCACTCCCCTGTCCACCATATTATTACTCGCCCCCAAACAGGACAGTCTAGACCTTGCCAATTCCCTGACTATGTGATCCATTATTCCTCACGTCATCCACTTCACCTCTTCCATACAGTTACCATCCCTCCTGAGCCTAACACCTTTACACAGGCAGTCTCTAAACCAGAATGGCGTGCATCTATGGAATCTGAGTTCAAAGCATTATTGATAAATGGTACATGGTCACTCTGTCCACGACCTTTATCTCACCATATTTACAAGATCAAACATAAACCTGATGGCTCTATTGATCGTTACAAGGCGCGGTTAGTCGCCAAAGGATTTGATCAAAGGTCTGGCGTCGACTACTTTGAGACTTTCAGCCCAGTTGTTAAACCGACAACTGTTCGTCTCATTTAGCCTTGGATGTACAGTTTCGATGGACAACACGACAACTTGATGTCTCCAATGCTTTTCTTCAAGGATACCTTGATGAGGAAGTTTATATGGAGCAGCCGTAGGGGTTTATCAGTGCTGAACATCCTCATTTTGTCTGTCGATTGCATCGCTCTTTTTATGGCCTAAAACAGGCACCACGAGCCTGGTTCATTCGTCTCTCACAGGTACTTTGCGATCTTGGCTTCTCTGGTTCTCAAGTCGACTACTCACTCTTCACTCTTCATAAAGATAAATTACATATTTTTATATTAGTGTATGTCGACGATATCATCGTCACTGGCAATGATGATTCTATGATTTTCTCTATTATCTCACAATTACAATGTGAGTTTGTGATGAAGGATTTAGGTGACCTGAGTTATTTCTTAGGCATAGAAGCTGCACGTGATCAGACAGGCTTGCATCTACGACAGTCTAAATATATTGCTGATTTACTTGATCGTGCAAATATGGTTGGTGCTCGGCCTTACAAGGCTCCTTGCATTTCTGGTTCAAAGATGTCAAAATTTGATGGTGAACTCTTAGTTGATCCCTCTGAATACCGTCATATTATTGGAGCCCTACAGTATGTTACAATTACACGTCCTGATATTGCCTATTCTGTCAATCAACTATGTCAGCATATACAAGCACCTACCAGTACTCATTGGACTTCGGCAAAGCGAGTTCTTCGTTACTTAAAGCATACTCCTGATTTTGGTCTTCATTATAAACCCATACTGTTGCCTTACATGCCTTCTGTGATGCAGATTGGGCGGGTAATCCTGATGATAGACGTTCTTCCAGTGGCTATGGCATTTATTTTGGTCAGTGTTTAGTTTCTTAGTCCTCTAAGAAACAACCTGTTGTCTCTAGATCCAGTACTGAAGTAGAGTATCAAAGTTTGGCCTTAACAACAGCTGAAGTATATTGGATCCATATGCTTTTGCGAGAATTGCATATTTATTTACCTTCACCACCTACACTTTGGTGTGATAATCTTAGTGCTATGTCTTTGGCTTCTAATCCTATCTTTCATGCGCGGACTAAGCATATCGAAATTGATTATCACTTTATTCGAGAGAAGGTTGTTAACAAAGATATGGTTGTTCGTTACATTAACACCCGCAATCAAGTTGCAGATATCTTCACCAAGGGCCATACTGCTAATCGGTTTTGTATCTTGCGTGACAAATTATTGGTTTGTTCCCTGCCCACTAATTTGAGGGAAGGTGTTAGGATATCAAGGATATCATTGTCGTGCTCCCTACAAACCAGGATACTTGATGCTTATTGTGTTATACTTAAACTTGTACTCTGTTGTGATCATCCCGAGAGTTATGGTTGCTGTTATTGTAATGCTTATCATTGCAACTGTAATGTCTATATAATGAGAATAATACACTGGTTTGGCTACTTGAAGTCAAAACCATCTTTATGTATATTGTCTTACAACAATTTGAACTAGAAAAGGGTTGTTGAATTGACTTGCCAAGTTGACAAGATTCACATATAAAATTCTTTTGCACCGAACAAACAAGAGGTAAATGAAAATTAGATAAAACATGAAGCAAAACAGACTCAGATGGATGACCTAAACGTTGATGCCAAAGAGAGCTAGGTGCCTTGATTCCCATAAAGGCAGTTAGTCCTCTGTGCTTATTGTGTGATAAGTTGGAGAGATTGATAGGATAGAGCCCATTTTCACTCGGACCCTGAAGGAGCATGATTCTCGTCTGATTGTCCTGAACCGAATAGGCATTATGTGTGAGATGAAAAGTAACATCATTATCGACACAAAATTTGTTAACAGAAAGGAGATTGGTAGCAACTTAAGGACAATGGATAATATTCTTAAGAATGAAACGATTATTATCAGAGTGGACAATGGATGAACCAGTATGTTTAATAGACAAACCTGCACCATTACCTACACCGACAATCTCATTGCCATCAAACGGGCGTTTGGAGTCAAGATTCTCAGCATTATTGGTTACGTGTGCATTAGCACCACTGTCTGCAAGCCATTGACAATTCAGAAATTCTGTATTAATATCAGCAACCATGGCTGCCAGGTCTGTAGGGGGATGACGTCCTTGGAAAGAAAAGTCCATTCGCCGAAAACAGTCCAGTGCCTGATGATTATTACCTTTGCAAATCTGGCAAGGGGAACGACCACCAGAGTTGGAAACAGGACGAACATCCTTGGTAGAACTGGAATGGGCAGAAAAATTTAGCTTTGCAGCATTGGTGTTTGAAGACCTTGAAAATTAGAGTTTACGTTTCACAGGCTGAAACTTTGGTCGATTGGTGTATAAAGCAAAGGAGGACGTTTCTAGTGCATGATTGAGTGGAGCATGACGGTTCAGAATTATTTCATGATTCAGTAGTTCAGATCTGAAATCAAAAAATGACATAGAAGACTCCCGAGTGTGAAAGGAGTAAGATGTAATAAAGTGTGTAAAAGTAGGATTAAGACCCCCAATAATAAAGGATATGAGATCGTCATCATCAACTGGTTTTCCAACAGCAGATAGTTGATCTGCTAAGAACTTGGCTTCAGTCAGGTACGAAGCACAAGTCAAGGATCCTTGTTGGAGATTCTGTAGTTGACGCTTCAAGTGGGAGATACGGGATTTGGATTGAGATGCAAAATGAGTAGCAAGAGACTGCCATGCCAAAAATGAGGAGTCCAAACCATAGAGTGAAGCCACCAGTGCTAGAGAAATAGAGGAGATGATCCAACTTAGCATAAGTTGGTCACGAATCTGCCAACTGGTGTAAGCAGGATTTATGAATTCATTTTTGGCAGCATTATCATCAACAAACATAGCAGGGAAGAGGTTAGAACCATCAATAAAGCCAAGCAAATTATGACTTTTGAGAATAGGTTTAAACTGGGCAGTCCATGCAAGATAGTTTGTTTCATCAAGTTTGATAGAAACAAGTTGCGTTGGATTGGGAAAAGCAAAATGGGATGAGGAGGAGAAACCAGACTCAGCCATGTTTTTGAAAAGCGGAAGCAGGATCTTTAGAGCGTAAGCTAGATTTGCTCTGATACCATGTAAGACAATATACAGAAAGATGGTTTTGACTTCAAGTAGCCAAACCGTGTGTATTATTCTCATTATATAGACATTACAGTTGCAGTGATAAGCATTACAATAACAGCAACCATAACTCTCGGGATGATCACAACAGAGTACAAGTTTAAGTATAACACAATAAGCATCAAGTATCCTGGTTTGTAAGGAGCACGGCAATGATATCCTTATATCCTTAAAATATCTTAATATTAAAAATAAAAATGTCGTCATGAAATTATTTTTAGTTAAATTATATTTTTACGGATCGTATGAGTTGCTTTTGGACCTATAAAATGAACTGGGTTACATCGGGTTAGCCCTTGCATGGTTTAAAATTTTTTCTGCTAGAAATTTTTTTTAGCAATATTTGAATATATTTTTTTTATATATTTTAAAAAAATTGATCTGAACCATAGCGTAACGTGGGTTAATAATCTAGTAATATACTAAAACTACATGGCATTTCACTTTACATTGAACAGTGAAATGCCGAGTCATTTTGCGCTTTAATCCTTAAAATAAAAAAAATTGAGAACCTTTTATTTTAGTTTTCAACTTATATTTTTTTTGCATCCTCCATCATTAAGTTTTTTGGAATTAAACTTCATAATTTATTTTGATTTGCTTTCTATGAAGTTATCTCAGTCTTATAACTCGGATCACATGTTTCGTTGCTGGCACTGACACACCGTCTACTACTGTAGTATGGGCAATGTCGGAAATGAAAAAACATGCTAACCAGGATGATTGCTTTGTTGTTGTTGTCGGTCAATGGAAATTCAGTGTCTCCTTTGTCCTGAATACCTAAAAGAACATCGACAAGGTCATGCTCTTCTTCATCAGCGCCTGTTTTTGCGGCCATCTCCTTCTTAGACCTATGCTCATTTGATGATGCCTTGCAAGATCTTATCCAATCGCGCATGATTCTTCTCCAGGGTAAGTCTCATCCCACTGATCACAGAAAGCAACTTAATTAATTGAAGGATATACATCAGCAAGGCTATAACCTCCTGCTGCCTTATTAACTTCCTTGACAGCTGGTATGAACACATCCTCTCCCTTCCATATCTTACCAAAAGCTGCTCTTGAAGTGATGCAATATGTAAGAGAACTTATCATTCTGCTGAAATTGACAGGAGACCATGCACTAGAAGAAATAGATCTAACAACCCTCCATATCGCGAGAGTATACTTTTTTCTTTCCTGATAAAATAAAACTCGTGAATTATTTTTATAATAAATCTTACATTTTTATAACTGAGCGGAATAGATATACTTAACGCTAACTGATTTCAGTAAAATTAATTTACAAATTATACTTAGTATCCCCCCTCTTCTATTTCCCACTTCCATAGAACAGAGAAGGAAGTTTTACCTCCTGTCAGGACAAAACACAGAAAAGAAAAGGAAAACATGGAAACTTACTCAATATCGTATCAAAATCACCCACTACAAAATTTGTAATGCATAATTGCAATAATTTCTGTCACAAGTGAGGTATCTATGACTGTACATCAATGGCTGTCTATGCTAAGAGAAAAGAATTATCCATGTTAGAGTATTTTTTCCAAACTACTTCCATACAATGCAGATAACAGGAAAATGATATCATCATAGCTCCCACCGTTCAGTATATTATCTCGCAGCTGATGATAATTGACCACAATCTCATCTGGCAAAACCGTAGTCCTGCAAAGCGGGCATGTAGCCATGGATTGGTGTAACCATTTGTCTAAACATTCCTTGTGAAACGTGTGGTGGCATTTCAATTTCCTAACCCTTTCGCCTTCCGTAAATTCCGATAAGCATACTGCACATTCTCTTGATTGCGGCCGGCTGATTTTTTCACAGTAATGAAGTGTTGGATTTTCTTTTTCAATGATGTTGAGATATTGTGTGGAAATTATGCGGAAGAGTTTATCAGGATTCGTGACCTCACTTCCGGGGACGAAGGACCGGATTAGAAATAGGGCTTTGAGGAGTAAGAGATTGAAGAAGGATACGGCAATGGTGTAGAGGTGACGGAAGACATTCAAGAGAGCTGCCATGGCTGGCTAGCTGCTTAATTTGAAAGTACAAAATGGGATGGCTGATAAAGTTTATATACTAGTAATGCTAGTGCTAAACGTCGTGCATACCGGTCCAGGTTCAGGTTATTCCAGGTATCGACTAGTCAACGTACAAAACGGTATGCGATTCAAGACAGCCTGCGAACCAGTCAACGAACATGAGATCGTCTGTTGCTATGTCCCGATAACTTTACAAATCGGCATACCGAATTATTGGGAAAAGCCTTTTGAACTCTCGAGAATCTATAATACAAGTTGACTATTGTTTAAAGCCCACCATGCAAGTATCAAATTTGCAATTTCCAACCACTACCTAGTATCTTAAATTGACAGAAGGAAAAAAAAAAAAAAACAAAGACACCGCACCACAACAAGGACTTGATTTAGCTTTTTCTGTTATGTTTTGGTAAGGATGACATAATATTACTTGTCCAATGTGTGAACGAATCCCTTGATTGAAGATTGAAAAGACGGCAGATATTAGATGTATCATCAAATTATTGGGTTATTATCTATTCTATATATCTCAGCTATTTTTATATCAATTTTATTATTAAATTATTGTGATTTTTGAATTAAGATCTTTTGTTAGAATATACTTAACTGAAAACGTTAAATTTTCTATACAATGATATTGTTTCTTTAAAAATAATACAATTTAATTAAATGAAAATATAGACAAGAAGTTATAAATTAAAATAGATAAAATATATTAATTGAGAATCTTTGAAAATTTAATAGTAGAATTGATACTAAATAAATTCTTAATGTTTTATCCTTATAAGTATCAAATAAAAAACAAGTGTGTGCGTGTGCGTGTGTATAAATGCTTCTTAGATGCCTCCTAATATTTATATTTTTTTCTCGAGGATTTCGTGAAGGAGTTGTCTTGAACTAGGGGTGAGCAAAACCGGTTCGGTTCGGTTTTTATCAAAAAAAGTAACCAAACCGAAATTTTTTTTTTTGGGAAAAAGAAACCGAAACCGAACCGAAACCGGTTCGAACCGGCCGGTTTCGGTTCGGTTCGGTTCGGTTTTTTTAGGGGAAAAACCGGCTTGGCTCGGTTTTTTCCGGTTTGGCTCGGTTTTTCGGTTTTGGCTCGGTTTTTCCGGTTTTGACGCGGTTTTTCCCGGTTTTGGCTCGGTTTGGCTCGGGTTTTTCGGTTTGGCTCGGTTTTTTTTCGGTTTGGCTCGGTTTTTTTTTCGGTTATTTTTTCGGTTCGGTTCGGTTCGGTTCGGTTTTTTCGGTTTTATAAGTCTAAAACCGATACCGAACCGAACCGGTCGGTTTTTTCAAAATTTTAATCGGTTTAATCGGTTTTTTTTTTCGGTTCGGTTTTTTTGGTTTTTTTTTTTTCGGTTTTCTCGGTTTTTTCGGTTTCTCGGTTTTTTTGCTCACCCCTATCTTGAACCATTAGTTCCTCGGAAACTACGATACCATCAACAATTTAGGCACATGATATTCATGTGAATAGAAGAATTTTATAGCAAAACATTAAGGTAGGTGGAAATTATGATTACGTCAAAACATTAAAAAACAAAGAATAGTTCGTTTGCAACTCGGCAAGTCAAACATCGTTTCCCGGTTCATCTCGACATGGTGTTTCTTTACCACTACAATCATTTTTAAGTTTCTTATGGATCAATATTTTTTGGCACTTTATAAAAGACCAATTCCTCTTTAAAAGTTTTAAAAACATTATGATAACTCATTGGTTGTTGGATGAAGATTATATCTATATTCAATATTCCTAATCTTAGTAGAATATGTCAAGTAACATAAATCTAACCTGCTTCCAGACTTAATATCCCTAGGCTTGGTTGTATGCTTAGTCTAATAGGAAATGAGTTTGAGGAGCTGTTGGATGCAATTCTCTTAAACTTAACTACATGCCTAACCTATATACCTATATGTACACGAGTCTTGAAATATATATTTTTGGCGAGCTAGGAACTGATCGCAACTAGTTAGAGGTATGGAAGCGCATCCTAGAAAAACTACCTCTTCAATTATATGTTTCCTAATTAATTATAAACGACGTGCATGCTTCATTATAATTGGGCTCCGTCTGTTGCTATGTCCTTTTAAGTGATCAATATAAAATACATGTCAATGGAAAGTTCTTGCACCTCATGTTGCCGCCACGCTTCACCATCCTGGATGCATCGCCGGCCTTCCCCATTGACAACATGCTCATATGTGCATTTCCTTCATCGCTGCATCCAATTGATGGGTGGGTGGTTAAAAATGTTGTCAACTACAAAATTTTAAAACATAAAAGAAGTTATTTTCCACTAATTAATTAAATTAGAGCACTATAAACACAGTTGAGATTCTCTTAACTACTACATTTCATTTTCAATAGATTTTCTTATTTCGTAATTAAATAAACTAGCAGATAAAAAATAATATAACATAGCGGGAAAGAAAAGGTTATATGGTCAAAGAAAACAAGAGTTTAATTAACTAGCTCAAAACTCTTATTTGTTAGCTGACTAATAATTTAATTTAGGTTCTGTGTATATATGAAATTATTTTTTAATTTTTAATTTATTTAAAAGAAGTTATAAATATGATTGATTAGAAGTAAGTTTTGATATAATCAAACCAGCTGTCATGAAATCGACACAAACTTTTGATTTAATAAGAAATTAAAATCTTAATTTCTAATTTATCGATTTAATTTAATAAGAAATTTTTGATTTAATCGGTCAAAACCTAGATTTAAAAAAAAAGAATTGATCTGAACAACTTAATATATATAAAGTTCTTACACGTAATTGTATGAGTATTTTTATATCTTTAAATTATAAATATTTTTATATTTTCATATAGTATGTTAGTCCTTATTAATTTATTTGAGGTATTTTTAGTCTATTTAATATACAATAAAGTAACAAAAATATCTTTAATGATAAAAAAATAAAAAAAAAATAACATAGCCCGGGCAAGGGTATTTCAATATTTTTATTTTTAAAATAGTAGAATTTTTTAATGGGAAAAATAATGAATTGAAAAATAAAATTCAGCAGCCCTCTGTTCCCTTATCTTTCTCAGCCTTTCTTTGCCAAATTTCCCTAAGTCTGTTCTATTTTTCTTTTTTGTCATGTCACTGTATTTTGTTTTGTTATTGATTTTATGGTCTTTTCAATACATTTTTGGTGATTATAAAATTTTTTTTTTTTAAAAAAAAAAACACCACTACAGAACACATTTTTCGCCTCCTCACAACCCTACCACAACAAAGCACAACCCAAACCAGTTACCACCGCCTTCTACCGATCAGCTCCACCAAAACCCATCCAAAAATTATGATTGTTGTGCTGCCGACACTCTCCTCCCCTATTTTCCCTTCTTCTTCCTCATCCCAACTCTCCCAATCTGCAAACAACGAACACCCCAAACAAAAATCTCCCTCATCTAAGCACAACAAGTTATATTTCTTGAAGTTTTGTGGTCACAACATCCTTGTTTTGATTTTTCGATGAATTTTATCAATTTTTGTAAGTAATTCTATCTTTTTAAATTTTAACATTTAAATGTCAATTTAATTTGTTGTTTTTTTAGTATATGTATTTTGTTAGTTGATATACATGTTTTATTGTTATTTCTAAAACAAACTTGTAGTATATGAATGTATAATTTTATACATGCTATGGTTTGTTTTAGATTTTGTAAGATTGTATTTGTTTGTAAATCGTTAAAACTTTATGGAATTACCGAATTACATGTGCTGTTTTGAAATAATGAATAGCTTGCTTAATGAGTTCTGTTTTAAGTTTTATCAATGGTATTGCGGTGTGGTAATTTTCGTAAATTTATATATATATATATATATATATATATATATATATATATATATATATATATATATAATTTGTATGTATGGACGTTAAATTAATAAATGATCATAATGAATATTTAATATTTATTAGAAGTTGTGATTGGTTTGTTGGATAATCTCGAGGTAAAGTAATATATTTTTTACAAGTTTATTTACCTAACATAGTGAATTAATACATGATGTCATCATAATTTTGTAGAGGTTCGATATATATAAGTCATGGATGATCGTTCATGGATGTATCGAGATTCACCCCAAGGATTGCGGAAGATGGATTATTGTAACGGGGTTCAGGGTTTTATTATAAATTTCGCAACATCTATTCCCATAAATTTTACTGGAGGCGGTATTAGGTGTCCATGCAGGAAGTGTCAAAATAAGAAGTATCTACATCCAGATGTTGTAATGATGCATCTTCTATACAAAGGGTTTATGGAGAATTACCAGTGTTGGTATGCACATGGAGAAGTATTTGTTAGTAAGACGAGAATGGGAGAAACGGTGGTTGGGTCAACTTCTAGTGCTAGCAACGTGCATGAAACGATAAATGACAACATTAATCCTTACAGAAATATGGTTATGGATGCAATGAGAAAGAATCAAGGTAATGTCAGTCAATGTTCAATCGTAGAAGAAGAACCTAATGCAGATGCAGCTAGGTTTTTTGATTTGTTGAAAGATTCTGATGAACCATTATGAGATGGCTGCACATACCACAGTAAATTATCGGCCGTGGCACAGGTGTTCACCATCAAGTCAGATCACGGGCTGAGTGAGGCCGGGTATGAAAAAATTATTGAATGGGCGAGAAGCATTTTACCTGAAGGAAACAGGCTGAAAGAGAACTTCTATGCTGCGAAGTCCATGATGAAACCCCTCGGTTTAGGATACCAAAACATTGACATGTGCCCTAACTTCTGCATGCTATACTACCTTGAAAATGCTGAGATGACCGAGTGCATGACATGCGGGCATTCCCGTTACAAACCCAGAACTGGCATGGGAAAGACTCTAGTGGCCTATAAAAAACTTAGATACTTCCCGATCACACCTAGACTGCAGAGGTTATTCATGTCACCAAGGATTACTGAGCACATGACATGGCACCAAGCACATGATGCGGTTGATGGTGTGATGGTGCATCCTTCTAACGACGAAGCGTGGAAATGCTTTAACAGTGTGCATCCTGACTTTTTAGCTGAATCAAGGAATGTGCGTCTTGGGTTGCTGCTCCCTATTCTTGTTGGCTGGTCATACTCACAGTTTATAACTTGCCATCGAGAATGTGTATGAGCATGGAGTTCATGTTTTTATCTACTGTCATACCCAGCCCGGGGTGGAATATAGATGTTTGTCTTCGGTCGTTGATTGATGAGTTGGCGCAGTTCTGGTCCTCCGGAGCTCTGACTTATGATATATCGAGGAAACAAAATTTCCTTATGAGGGCGACTTTGATATGGACTATCAATGATTTTCCAGCTTATGGAATGCTTTCTGGTTGGAGCACGCATGGGAAACTCGCATGTCCATACGGCATGGAAAACAACAAGGCATTCATGCTAGGAAACGGAGGTAAAGCTTCTTTTTTTTACTGTCACCGTCGCTTCTTGCCACTTAATCACAGGTACAGAAAGAATAGAAAAGATTTCTTTATTGGTAGAGTTGAAAAAGATGTTGCAACCCCGCGACTTTCTGGTGAAGAATTCCATGATGTTGTATCAGAGTATGGTGACATTGTGTTTGGCCTTCAATCAGGTAAGCAAAAGTTTCCTGGTTTTGGTTTGACCCATAATTGGGTAAAGCGAAGTATCTTTTGGGAGCTTTCTTATTGGAAAACCAATCTGCTCCGCCATAACCTTAACGTCATGCACATCGAAAAGAACGTGTTTGAGAACATTTTCAACACTGTCATGGATGTGAAGGGGAAGACAAAGGACAACATGAAGGCTAGATTGGATATAGCTTTATACTGTAACCAAAAAAATATGGAGTTAGTTTATGATGAGTCATGGGTCGCAAAACCAAGGGCAAGCTTCGTGTTAGAGAAAAATGCACAACTGCTAGTCTACAAATGGCTTAAGAGTCTGCGTTTTCCGGATGGACATGCATCGAACATTTCAAGGCTGGTTAATATAGAGGACTGCAGATTGTATGGAATGAAGAGTCATGATTGCCACGTGTTTATGCAAACACTCATCCCATTAGCTTTTCGTGATTTGTTGCCAAAGGGAATATGGGATGCACTGACGGAGATCAGTCATTTCTTCAGAGATATATGCTCCAGCAAGTTGAATGTTGAGCACATTGAGAGGCTTCAAACGAATATCATCGAGACACTATGCAAACTTGAGATGATATTCCCTCCTTCATTTTTTGACTCAATGGAGCATCTCCCTATACATCTACCGTTCGAGGCAAAAGCTGGAGGACCGGTCCAGTATAGATGGATGTACCCATTCGAACGGTTAGATATTACAGTTGCAATGGAATTCATATATAAAAGTATTTTCTATGTTTTTCTTAATTGAAAATACTTGAATTGTACAATGCAGGTACTTGTTTAATCTCAAGAAAAAGGTTAAGAACAAGGCGCATGTTGAGGCTTCGATATCTGAGGCCTATATTGTTGAAGAGATCTCAACATTTATCTCGTACTATTTCGAACCTCATCTGAGAACAAGAATCAATCGCGTTCCACGGCATGACGATGGCGGTGAAGTGCCTTCCAGTGGGAACTTGTCAATATTCTCCAATACTGGACGACCCACACCTAAAAATGCGTAAGAGGAAGATATTTGTCGGAAATAGAATTCAAACAAGCACACAACTATGTTCTATTTAACTGTGATGAGCTGAGACCATTTATTCAGTAAGTTTATATATGTGTAATACTAATTAAACTTTGTCAGTAATATACTGTTAATTATATATTGTAATATCATACACTCATTATCACTTGCAGGCAGCATCGACAATATTTGCTCTCCAATAACTCACAGCTGACCGAATCCCAGATCTTTCAATTACAAGATGAACAATTTGCCACATGGTTCAGAACACATGTAAGCACTATCACAAACTCATTCTAACTGCAAAATTACTGTACGTATGCATGTCATTACGAGATTCTCGTTCATTTACTGTTTATTGATGTACATTACATATATACAAGGTTTATCAAATGGGAAGGAGTGCTAAGTCATTGTCTTCACTAAGCCTCGGGCCTGAAAGAAAAGTTAAGTGCTACAACGGGTATTTTGTCAATGGATATGTTTTCCATACTGAAGAATACGGGCAAGGAAGAAAGACATACAACTGCGGTGTTTGTGTTAAGGGATCCACTAGTAGTGAGTTAGAAGTTGACTACTATGGTAGATTAGAAGAGGTCGTCGAACTGCAATATCATAGCGAGCAGAATAAAGTGTTTTTATTCAAATGCTATTGGTATGACACGACTGACAGAGGAATCAGAGTTGATCCGCACTATGGTCTGGTCGAAATCAACTCAAAAGCTAGACTCCGCAACATAAACGATGTCTTTTTTTTCGCAAAGCAATGTCAACAAGTTTATTACACATACACCCCTTCATTTAGAAAGGATCGATCAAGAGTTGATTGGTTATCCGTTGTAAAAATGAAACCACGGGGTTGTGTCGAGGTTGTTCATGATGAGAACGAAGACACAAGTGTGCGGGATGAAGTCTTTCAAGTTAGTGAGTTGGTGGAACCATATCGAGTTACTCCTTCGATTGAATTGGAAGAAAATTCAAATTTTTATGTTTCCAATGATAGTCTTGTTGATGTTGACGTAGCGGAGTTCAATGTTGTTTTGAGCTCTAGCGGACAAGCAAATGTCGATGAAGAAGATGATATCCATTTTGAAGATTGCGATGAAAGTGATGATTATTCAATTGATGACGAAGAAGAAGAAAATTCTGACTAACTATCAAAATGAAGCCCTATGTAAAATCCTTTTCTTAATGTAATTTACATTATGGATGATATATTTTGTAACACGAAATATATATTTATTGTTTAAGCACTGTTTTATGCAATGGATAATTTACCATTGAAGTTTTTGTAGGAAGGTAAATAGAAAATACAAACACAATATTTTTTAGACATTGAACATTCCCTGATAGACCACCTTTCTTCGGCATCTCACAGAGAGTTCGAAAATAATTACAACAAAATGCCACAATCACCGACGGCTTTTTCGGCTTATTGAATATATTTTATTGCTGTATTGCCATATATAATTATTGATTAATTTGTTGAATTAATATTGTTAATGTTGAATTTACCTTAGAATTAGTAATTGAATATGTTGGAATAATTATTAATTTTACTCTATTATTGCATGCTTTGTGTTTAATTGTTTCCATTTATTTTGAATTTATTGTTTTGTTGTATTGGCATAATTATTGAATAATGTTTTGAATTGTAATTGTTAATGTTGAATTTACCTTAGGATTAGTAATTGAATATGTTGGAATAATTAGTATAGATTGGGTCAATTGGTTGTGGCTATTGTAAATATTTTGCAGGTTTGTGGATTTGGATAGTATACAGTATAGGGGAGGTGTTGTCGAATTTTTTTTAACATTTGCATTTTATTAAATAATTGATTATATAAATTTTGGTAGATGCAGAGAATGAAAACTAGAGCTAGTCGTTCACGTCCGGTCGCAGCAAGTTCGTCTAGCAGCGAGGACGATATTTCCTTAGGTGCCTCTCAAGAAGAGGCACCTACACCACATGCGCCGTCAACCAATGTTGCCTCTTCCAACACTAGTTCACAGCGCAGATGCGGCGTGCCTTCGCAGCGGAATCAATTTACCCGCAAGTACAAGGCACAGTGGAAGGACGACCTTTCAATGTAAGTTTGTTAAGGTTTTCGTTTTTTAAAAAAAAACATTTAAACATAATTTATGAAGTAACTACTATTTCATTAATTTCATTTATTTTCAGGTTCACAAACATTAAGGCCGCCCGAGTAATATCATCGGCGTTTAAATCGTCGATGGAGATTCCATTGTTTCAATGGAGTTAGATATCAAGGCATCCTGAATGGATGCCTCAAATCAATGCATGGTTTTCCAGATTTGAGGTTAGTGTTAATATATAATTTTAAGCTTATTTCTAATAAATTATTATTATAATTGTAAATAATTTATTATTTTTAAAAAAAATTAAATTTTTATACACATGATCGATTATGCTGGAACAGTGAACATAACACTGTTGTGAGGAGGGTCTGGAAAAATCACGCAGCAATCAGGTAACATCGAAAACAATACAATTTTTTTATGTTTCGAAATGTAATTTTTTCTTGCGTGGAGTAGATTGCATGATTTTTGGTACGAAGCCCAAAAAAGGGCAAAACAAAACAGCGAGGGATTGGGGGTTCCAACGCTGGAACGATGTTGCGGTTTGGAGGGATTTCAAACCGATATACATCCCGGAAGATATATGGCTACACTCTCTTCAGCACGTGACGTCTGAGCGGTTCACACGACGCTCACAGTCCGGTTCTGGCAATCGGAATCAGCCAATTCATGGCTCCGTGACAACGCACATCGGCGACTCCGTTCCGTTTGCTGCACATGCGAAATGGATGGTAAGATTAATTTAAATGAAATATTTTGTTCAGTTAATTTGTTAATAAATTGCAAAATATTTGTTGTTAATAAATTTTTTTCATTATAGACTACGTCTCTTAGACGTGAGCCGAGCTCGATGGAGCTCTTTATGGAGACGCACGTGCGGAGTCAAGACCGCCAAAAGGGCACGCAACAGTTCGTTGACGGCCGTGCTCAACATTTTGTGGTATGTTTGTTCAACCATTTTATTTTGTAAGTTATTATTATGTTTATTGAATTGAATATGATGATTACTTTTTTTTTTATTTTCAGGAGACCTATAATAGTCGCTTGAAGGAGAGATACGGGGACGATCCAATGACCCATCCGGAATTCGATCCGGATTTATGGATGGAGGTTGGATCGTCAGGTGGACCAGAAAAAAATCGAGTTTACGGGCTCTCCAACATTACGGCCAACAACTTGCGATCGACCCATAGTGCTTCAATTGTCGGGAGCTCCCAATCTAAGGAGTTCGTGGCCTTGCAGCAACACACGGCTCTGCTCACCGAAAAGTACGACCACCTATCAAAGGCGTACGCAAAACTCAAAGAACAACAAAGAGCGGAGTCTGAACAACAAAGAGCGACCTACGAACAGCTTCGCGAAATGGTCATAAACATGTCACAAGGTGGAACATGTGCTCCTAATCCTTTTTGGTTGTATGACCAGTAGCCTCCTCCTCCTCCTCCTCCTCCTCCAGCTTTATATTAATTTTTAATTCACATTATTTCCCTTTAAAATTTCGTTTAGTATTTTTTTGAAACACATTCATTTTGTAATGAAAATTATTTAACTTTGATTTTTTGTTTTTGATGCTTAATATAAATTTTATTTGCATATTCGGTTTGTATTACCATCAATTTAATTATATCATTTTATATTATGTATTCTAAATGATTTCTAAAAAGAAATAAAAAAAAAACAAATACAAAGGGATTTACAGACGGAAATAATCTGTCGGTATTAGACAGTAGCCGCCACCATCACCGATGAATTTCCAGACGAATACATTTGGTCGGTATTTTCACAGATTTACCGACGGAATAATTCTGTCGGTATGTTAACAAATTTATCGACGGAATTATTCCGTCGGTATTTTAACATGCCGACGAATTTACAGACAGGTATATTCGGTCTATATTTCAAAAATTCACTGACACATTTACCGACGGTTACTATCTGTCGATGACTTGTTATATCAACTTCCGTCTGTAAATCCGTCGGAAAAAGTTTTTTTCTCGACCGATATAGAGACGGAATGAGGAATCACTGACGAAAGGGAAGCCGACGGACGTGTTCCGTTGGTAATTTAGTCAGTAAATAATTTACCGATGTAATCTCAATCACCCACCGACGAAAATAAAACTGTGAAATCTTGTAGTGCCTCTCCTAGTTTCTCGTGCCCAACAACAACACCCGCAGCTCTCATATCCTCTGCTGTCTCGCATCCATCGGGATGAGTCTTGCGTCTGTCTTCTCTTCGTAAACAACCTGTCCTCTCAAAAGCAAGTAAGCCAACTACCTTATTTAATTTAAGGAGTGAATCACATAAGCTAGAAAGAATCTTCCTAATGCTCCCATGTCCGAATCCGTACCTCTCTAGCTGCTGCAGTAGCAGGCACGTATCGAAGGAGAAGAGGAGTAAGTTCCTACCTTCTTTGAAGTCTTTCTTTGCTTGTTCAGGTAAATGGCATAAGCCAAGGAAGGGGTATTCATTTCAAGAGATAGAGTTTCAGATGTTCTTCTCCAGAGGATCGTCTCCTTGAGATGCTAAGAATCGAGGGTAAAGAGTCCTTAGCCCGACTTCTTCGTCTTGACTACTGATAGTGCCAGCACATTTCTTAAACCAGGTCTCAGTTGGGTTTACCCGAAACAACCACGTTCCGGGTTGACTCACCGGATCGACCGGTTTTTATTTAGATTTGGCCTATCAAACCGGGTCTCATTTCAAAACTATAATAATAATTGTGTCTTTTCATGAAAAACCGGGGTATTAAGCCGTAGAGGATTTATATTTCAAGCTATGATAATGTTGGGATTAATAATTGGGTTGGCAGGATGAGTTTGAATTATTGTAATTGTTTAACTTTAATGGAAAAATTCTACTTGTGAATGTGTACATTTATCCCCTATGATTAGCTTGTTTAAATCTTCACAGAGTACTTATCCATTGTTTACTTTCAAGGTTTAGCATCCAAACTAAGCTCACAAGGACTTTATTGTCCTGGGTTTGAAGGAGATATTATTACATTTAGTTTTCATATTTATTAATGTTTATTATAGATGATTCATGATCATTAAATCTATATATTTACCTTCCTTGTAAATCTGAGTTTGATAGCTATACACGAGTCTTGTAGTACTGTTATTTTGATGTGCACAATACAAAATAAATATTTTGTCACTATCCAAAGCTATTTTCAAAAGGCCATACTAAAAAGCCTCGGAGACTGCAAAGTTCCTGTTTTTATGATTTTTAAAAACACACAGCTCTAAACTCTCACAAGAAACCATTTCAAGTCCAGAATTTACTGTTATCTTCCAGTTTTGGCATTAATTTTGATGATAGTTGATGTCTCTTCTGTTTGTTGTTTGATTCTTTGCACAGAATTCTATTTGTAGACAATATTGTTAATCATTTTGCAGACCATTACCATATGGTGCAGATAGCAAACAGGGCATCTCCTCGTCACTCCCATCATACCCTATCTGATTTTGCATCCGATCATACTTGGCTACAATCTCATCTGGCAAAACCTTTGCCCTGCAAAGTGGGCGCATGTAGACAAACATTGCTGTAACCATTCGTCTAAGCAATCCTTGTGGAATGTATGTTTGCAATTCAATTTCCTCACACTTTCGCCTTCCGGAAATTTGGACAAACAGACTGCACAATCCATCGAATCTTGTTGCCTTGTCAATGTTTCACTGTAAGAAATAGTTGGATTTTTTTCTTCCATGTGTCACCAGGTAACAACATAGAAACAAGACCAAACAACAACAGAACACAACACAACACATGACCATCACAACATACACTCTCCTAGGTTCTCTTTATCATGTTAAGCATTCTTTCCCTTATATTATTTATTGGCTTAATGTTCAATCTTGATAAAGAACTTTTGTTTTTTTTACAGGAGAGCAACGAACAACTGAGCCCATATATACAATTTAGCCTAGAAACAACAATGGAAAGCTCAAATCCAATCTAATTTTTTTTCAACTTCATTAGTAACATACATGTGAATCTAATATATGTATTTCATGAATTTAATCTTTCTGTGATCATGAATCATTTTTGCTGTCTTTCATAGAAATTGGCCAAATGACCCCTGATCAATGAGATTTATTTTGGATGTAAACAATATGCGATTAATAGAATCATAGGTCGTAATTACTTATTTCTAAAATCAATAATGTTTTGGTAATTCTTTTGAGAGAGCAGAATCCATTAAAAATTGGTAATTCGGTTGAGACAGCAGAAACCATTCAAAATTCAAATACCACTTCACAAGATTTGTTTGTTAGAGAGCAGATAAGGATGTGTGTGTGTGTTTGAACTCCATGTAAAGCTGTACAATTTTATCCACGTAAACCATCAAACGAAGAAGAAGTTGCATTCTTCTCTTAGAATTTTCTTCGTCTAAACTTGATAGAAAGTTTAATTAGGCTGTCTACCATACATGCAATTTGAAGGTATTTAGTGATTCAGTTGCTATCACTGATTAGGTTTAGAACATTTACATAGTAAAGGATAGGCTGAAACACTTCCGCCATAGAAAAAGCTCGCTTCCAATTGGGGAAACGGTCTGTAACTTTATATGTGCATGTCATTTGAACCTTATAAGTGAAGAGTATTATATTATTTTCCGTTTTATGTCTTCAAACTGAGTTGGGTCATTTATATAATGGCAATATAGTTTTATATTCACCAGGGAACCCACAAATTGGTTCATTATCCAGTCTGTTCTCTGATTTAGGTATAATTATGTCTGCAACTTCAACGGCTTTTTGTGAAAGTTCTCCACCACAAATGGCGTCTTTCTCTCCATCATAGCAACACTAATTAATAAGAAAATTTATCTTGAAGCACTGCATGTAAGACTTTATTATAGACTATAGAGACGTGGCTGAGCAATAATGGCTGCCATTAGCATAAGTTATGGTGACCGTATTCTTTTTTAGCATTATCACTGCTAAGATTATAACTTAATTAATGATTTATAAAAATCATATTGTAATGTCATTTGCCGAGTTCTTTTGTCACTTCTACAATCTTTAATTAGGCTTATTAGGTTACTTCTTTCCCCATCATGACTTGAACCACAAATGTTAGTATAATTACCCACCATACCATATATATATAACACCGCAAGTTGCATATCGAATATTGTTTTCAATATAATCTTTGTTTAATTAATTTTGTCTCATTGAATTCCAAGCTAACTATTCGAACAAGAATGCTTCGTTTTGTATTTTTCACTGCCATGTTTTGGACAATTACAGATGATACTGATCGATTAGAACTATACTTCCAAGTTCCAAGTATCTTCTTTGGTGAAAAAAAGATATGTAGCACACCCTTAGATGGTATATACATTAACTAAATTGTTGGTCGTGTTATGCTGCAAGTTGAATTAAAAAAAAATTAATGTAAAAATAAATATCCAAGCATTGCTAACCACAATTGTCAAAAAAATAAAATAACACGACACGAAAAATATAATATAAACTTGAATCGTAAAATCATAAGTAATTTTTTAAAACTAATTCTATATTGACAATTCCAGCTAAGAAATTAAATTACATTAAAATTTGATAAAGTGAGTCAACAATATTATAATCAATGAGCGATTTAAATAAAATAAGAGAGTTAGATAATATGAATCAATAAATTAATGACATAGAAAAATAAAAAGTCTCAAAACAACACTTCTCAATACAAGGGAATTACTGAATGGTAGGAAAAACACATGAACGTGGTGACAATTTGGTTGTTCCTGTCACAATCAATCCTAATGAACCCCTTTTAGGTTGCAAGCTAATGAGTCTAAACTAGTAATTTATTAACATAAATTCAATAATAAAATACACTCCTAAACAATGTATAATGCGCTAGAAAAAATTCAAATTAAAAATAATTAATAAAAATTAAATAAATAAATAAAATAGAATAATTAAAAAGTCTTTATGTTAAAATTTCTCCATGTAGCTCGAATCTTCAATTTTTGCATATTTTTGGCAGATTTGAGTCTTGATTTCAAACATGTCGTTCTCTCTCATCTAGATAAATTATTGGGCCTATGATATATGGTTTAAAAGCTTCAGATGTCTAATTTTCAGCCCAACTTTAATCGTAGCAAAATTTCATTGGTAGCTCCAGATATATCTTAAACAGTACATGAAAGTCTAGTTTCATATATTTAAAAAGATTCATCTACTAACTTTGATCATTTGAAATATTATATTCATAAACTCCATTTGACCTGAAAATCTACCATAATATATTTTCATGTGTCTAATATTTTCCTGTAAAATTTTAGCTTTATCCAATGCACGGTTTGAAAGATATGTTCAATCTTGCAAAACTGGTTAGCGGATATTTTAAGATTAAATTTAGACCTGACTTAGTTCATATCACAAATTTAGTGAAATCATAAAATCGGGCTGAGTTTATCAATTTTAGTGATTTTGTACGAGTTGAGTCTGATTTTACTAATTTTTGAGTTTTTAGTCCGGTTTTGCACGTTAGATACATAATGACTCGTAAAATCTAACTTGCAATATGATTTTACGAGTTAACTTGTGATTTTAACAACAATGTTCCAAACATTTTTCTAGTAAAAAAAATAAATTGTATGTGGGTTGATCCAATGTGACTCAATTGAATTGGTAGATCCAAAAATAACTTAAACGACCCGTAAATATATAGTTTGACTCAAAAAATTCAAGACGACTTTCTTTTTCAAATATCGAAACAACAATATATTGGATTAACTTAGGTCAGCTCATATAAATTAGCCAAATTGATGCCCCGGGACATAAGACTATGATAACTCATATAAAGAAAATAGAAACAAATTACGAAACATAATTTTTAAATATCAATCCAATAATAAAGAATAAAATTGAAAAAAAAAATTAAAAACATAACAGACATGAGTTATCACTTTGAGTCATGAGACCAGGATAACCCCATAAAAAATAAATCAATATTAATGATGAAGGTTAATTCTCAACCAACCCAATATTGAAGGACGGAATTGAAAAAAAATAAAAATAAAAAATGATCCAAGTCAGCCTCGGTTAACCCACTAAACTTGTGATCTAGGTCATAAAATCAGGATAACTTCATTAACAGTAAACAAAAAAAAAACACTAAGTCGACTTAGGTTAAACTATTAGACCTGTGATCCGAGTCATGAGATTAAAATAAACACCTTGCATAAAGCAAATCAAAGCAGATTATGAGTTATAATTTATAATAAACTCATTATTGAATAATAAAATTAAATATAAAAAATTTAATTTAAAAAAAAATACAATAAAACAATCCAAATTTATGGGTTAAACCCAATAAAATTAAGAAAAAAATAGATTAAAAAACTGTATTTCATGGGGATGCACTTTCACCGCCTTTTTTATTAAAAAACTAAATTAATGTAGTTGAACCATTTTCTACATGACTTTGACAGATAAGCTAGCCACTTGGCCATAATTAATTAATTTATTAAAGGATCAATTAAATTCGTGGCTGCCAAGAAAATTTGACCCCATTGACGTCCACCTACGCACCCACCATTCCTCTCCATAGCTATGACGTGGTGCCTTGGTGGTACTAAAATGGCATGCCACAAGTGAAGCACTGTTAAAAGAAAAGCCACTATTTAATGTAACATTGATCCACTGCTTCTCTTAAAAGAAATTTCGTGCATGCAGCACAATTGTTTCCTTCTATCTGTGCCCTAAAACCGCCTTCTAACGTGATGATAATGCAAGATTAGTCAGCTGTGAAACACATACTTTAGTGTTGGCTAGCTCACTAAGGCCTCGTGAAACGCCTATAAATACCCAACATCTCCATCCCAGGCACCAAACACATTTAGCT